>JAKCPB010000250.1:0-62117 GCA_021442155.1 Cymbidium sinense | reverse complement strand
TTAGTCAAGTTCAACAATCATTTGGAATGAACTTGACTCATTATTTTTAATCAATTTGGCTTAGATCAAGTATTGACACATTTTGACTTTTTAGGTTAAGTTGAGTCAACTTGGGTCAAGTGGCCAATTGGGCTAGGTTAGGCTCAAATGTTGACTTGGTCAAGTTAAAACATTGGTCTTGAATGAGTTTTGATTAATGGTTTCTATCAATTTGGCCTATGGTGGATTTTGGCTATGTTGGGTTTCATTTTGGCTAAGTGTTGACTTGGTCAACCCTTAGGTTTGACTTGGTTTAATCAAATTTGAGTGATTGATCATCTTATGATGATTGTTGATCATGATGAGAGGTTTAGGTGGGCTTACTTCAATCCAATTTGGTTAGGATTAGAATTTGGCTCATAAGGGTACTTTAGATCACTTTGGGTCAAGTGAGCCTAATTAAGTCAAATGGCTTGGTCAAAGCTTGATTTGAGTTTGATTGAACTCACATATGGACTTATGATTGAAATATAAATTCATTTGCAAGTGGTTTGAAGTCAAATGAGTTTTGATTCATTTGATAATTTTAAGTTCAAAAGGGTGAACATGAGTTTGACTTGGGTTTGATTTTTGGATTTGGTTTTGGTTTGTTGATTGAAGTTTATGTTTATATTTTGATTCATGATTGTAGGATTGATTGAATCACGAAGAAAAATCAAGAGTTTGACTTGATCTAAATTGATTTGGCTAAGATTTATACTTGAAAGGCTTATGTTGGATTTTGATTGAATTTGAGTTTGATTTTTGGAGTTGGTTTTGATTGCTTGAACTTATATTTCATTTATATATGTGAATATAAATGAGAATATAAATGGATTATGAGAAAATTTCATGAATTTGAAGTGATTTGAACTTGATTTAGGCTAAGTCCTTAAGAGGGAATCAATGTGACTTAAGAAAGATTTTTGATTTGGATTTAATTTGATTGATTTGAATTTATATTTCATTTATATATATGAATATAAATGAGAATATAAATTGGTTATGAGAAAATTTCATGAATTTGAAGTGATTTGGATTTGATTTAGGCTAAGTCTATGAGAGAGAATCAAAAGACTTAAGAAAGATTTTTAATTTGGATTTGAATTTTGGATTTAGTTTAATTGATTTGAATTTATATTTCATTTATATATGTGAATATAAATGAGAATATAAATGGGTTATGAGAAAATTTCATGAATTTGAAGTGATTTGGATTTGATTTAGGCTAAGTCCTTAAGAGGGAATGAAAGTGATTAAGAAAGATTTTTGATTTGGATTTGAATCTTGGATTTAGTTTGACTGATTTGAATTTATATTTCATTTATATAGGTGAATATAAATGAGAATATAAATGGGTTATGAAAATTTATGAATTTGAAGTGATTTGGATTTGATTTAAGCTAAGTCTATGAGAGAGAATCAAAAGACTTAAGAAAGATTTTTAATTTGGATTTGAATTTTGGATTTAGTTTAATTGATTTGAATTTACATTTCATTTATATTTATGAATATAAATGAGAATATAAATGGGTTATGAGAAAATTTCATGAATTGAAGTGATTTGGATTTAATTTAGGCTAAATCTGAGAGAGAATCAAAAGACTTAGAAAATAATTTTGGATTTGAATTTTGGATTTAGTTTGATTGATTTGAATTTATATTTCATTTATATATATGAATATAAATGAGAATACAAATGGTTATGAAAAGTTCATGAATTTGAAGTGATTTAAACTTTATTTAGGCTAAGTCCTTAGAGGAATCAAAGTGACTTAGGAAAGATTTTGGATTTAAATTTTAGATTTAGTTTGATTGATTTGAATTTATAATTCATTTATATCTGTGAATATAAATGATAATATAAATGGGTAATGAGAAAATTTCTTGAATTTGAAGTGATTTGAATTTGATTTAGGCTAAGTCTATGAGAGAGAATCAAAGGACTTAAGAAATGTTTTTGGCTTGGAATTTTAATCATAAGCTTCAATCATTTGGAATTGATCATGGATTTCAATCATTTGGAATTGATTTGAGTTTGGAGAAAATCAATTAAGTTGGAATTGATTTAAGTTTGACTTGAAGGAAGGACGTGAGGAATTTGGTTCAAGCTATAGGGTAGGCAAATTTTCTTAACACCCCTAAGGCATGACTTATTCCTATGACTAACTCTTCTAGGTCTCTAGGGCTAGGTTGAGTGTCCACATAATCACTAGATGTGTCTTAAGACTAAGGATCTCTTAAAGTCTAAGAGGACTCATATGTCTAAGATGGAGGGGTTGAGAGCTCATCCTAAAAATGAGATCAACATGTCTACAAGAGTCCTAGATCTATGATGAGGGAGTTGAGAACTCACTACAAAGTGAGGTCAACAGAAGGAGACCACACAAATTTGAGGCTGTACTTATTAAAGTGATCGGGTATAATATTGAGGTATGATGTACTATCTCAAAAGAAAGATGTATCACCCTTCAATGGACCTAATCACCTAATAAGGACTCCTAAGGCATGATGGGTCTTCGATTATATTAGAGATTTTTTCTTACTTTATATGGATGAATAAAGTATGGTTTATTTTAAGCCGAGTTTATTAAGTTCTTTATGGAGGCAAGCTCCTATAGTTAATTACATTTTAAGAATGGTGAGTTCCTTAGGAACACTCTCGATTAAAGTAGATAATTATTGTCTCCAAAGATTTCAATGATAAGACTATCAATAAATTGGCTATGTTAGAAAATCAAATGAGATAGATCAAAAAAAGAGACTTATTACTTAAGCCAAAGAAGATGAGTAGGGAATGCTAAATCTATGAGCATTCCAATCTATCCTATGGTTGAGCTTTTATATATTTGAAATTGAGGAGGATTATTTGTTTGAGTTGAATTTAATACATTTTTGGGCTTATAATCTTATAATAAAAGATTATGAAAATGCCTAAGAGGTGAGGATGATGCTTATAGCCTGAAGGAAACATCCACCTCAGATCCTAAATCTAGGGGGCTTTGGCATAAGCTAAAGCACAACCTAAATCTAAGCAAAAATGAGTATATGGTTTACCTCCACAAGAGAGAGTAATCCACTCGACTGCTGGACTTATAACTGCTTGGAGTGGCAGCCAGCTAACTCCTCCTATGCTTTAAAACCATGTAGGTAAGTCATATGATTTTACAAGATGGTTATGTTGTTATTATTTAGAAAGAAACTAAGGTCCTTAAACCCACTCCTTAAGAGACTAGAGCATGAGTGGTATGAGTAATGACTTAGTTTAATGTAAATCTTATCAAATTTTATTTAATTTTTGACTCTTCATTTTGACAAAGGTCATAAGATTTTCATATGTATAAATGCATGTTGAAATGAGATTATTAGCTAAATTAGAGAGAAATATGTGTTTTTCACCATAGAGGAGACCCTCAAAGGTCAAGTCTTCCCCTATCGTGCAAGGATGAAAATCCTCTCTTAGTAAGAGGGAAGCAATATAGATGCATGATATTAAGCATACAACATTCAACTAAGGGATTGCTAATTTTTTTAATTATCTTGGTTAATGCCTAGGCTTTGTGTGAGGTTAAGAGTTATTTTAAAATTTTAGTTATGAGTTCTAATTGGGGCATAAAGTTTATTTTTTCTAAGAGCCTAATCGGATCGAGGACACAAATTAAATCACCATTTATAAAGAAACTAGAAAAGACATGCCATTTTATTGCACAATTGTAAACAAAACATCAAATGATTTTATAAATCCAACGAAAAACAATAACAACTGTGCGGTGTACCATATAACCCGAAAGAGAAATGGGTATGAGCTCTACCCTTATACAACCTAGTATATACAATAATAATTATAAATTATACAAATGAATAAATGCTATGGGGGGTCTTCTTATCTTCATATCTCCTTCATTTCTTCATTTGGATTTGCTTTCTTCAAAGGCATCACAGGGCCTCCCAGGAAAAAACCTTCTAGCCACTGCTCATCCTAATCCACCATAACATTAATCCTAATTCCTAATGTAATTCTAATTACACATGCAAAATAAGTGTTAGCTAAGCACACCATACAACCTAAGCAGTTATATGGATAATTTGCACTTAGCACCTTGCACATGGGTAACCAAGCTCACCTTGCCTAATTTAGATTATGCTTAAGGGTTAAGTAACTTGCAAAAGAGAGCATTTATATTTATTTTAAGCACCCTTTAAGCACAATCTCCTACAAAAAAATATAATTAGGCTAATCATGGCCTAACATCTAGTCTACAAATACACTAACATCGGTCTAAAATAATACATCACAAAATAAAATATATATTACACCATGCACCGCCCATAAAGTAAGAAGTGATGACTTAATCTAATGTGTGTGTATTAAGGCTTGTGTGGTATGCCTTAACTAGGCTTCATTGGAATTTTCTAAGTATGTAAGGGTGTAATCATAAGAAGTTGATTTCATTTTAAGTGATTTAGTTGACTTGATAATTTTTACTTAGTGTTTTCTTTTGTTCCACTTGACTTACTCTTACCAACAAAGTGTTATAAAGAGAATAAAAGAGAGGATTACTCTCTTTTATCCCTACTTTATGCCACTTCTAAAGCATATTAATTAAATGGATTCTCTTCGGTGAATGGCTTATTACTTATTTTAAATTAATGCTAGGTTTAGGTTCACTTTAAATAATCTCATTCAATAAGAAAGGCATCTTAAGATTAATTAGAATTAATTACTATTATATAACACATGTTTATTCATTTCTTTCCATCATATGTAGCATGCATATGACTAAGTCATAAACATATCTATACATGCAATATGTGTTAGCACACTTAAAATGATGAATATGAATAAGTATATTTAAAGTTTATATTTTTCCTTTTGATTAAATTATTTTATAATATTAATTTAAATCTCTATCTACATTCTTATATAAAAATACATAGGAATGAAATTAAAAGGTATGTGTCATTGTTAACCAGGGATATGAGGTAATCAAATGATCTCCTTGGGGCTACTTAAAGCCTCGTATTCTCGGGATGTCCAGACTAAATACCATTTGCATTCAAACTCATGTAAGTTTGCATGCATGAATGTAATAAAGAGAACTTCCAATCACATGATTAATTAATTCTATCACTTAAACAATTGCATATGCATGTATTTTGGTAAAAGAAAGAGGGATTTTAACTCCATAATTAAATACACACACACACACATATATATAAGAGACATAAGCTAGTACATGTCATTATTAACCACGAAAGTGAGGTAATCAAATGACCTCCTTGGGGCTATTTAAAACTTTGTATTCTCGGGATGTCTAGACTAAATATTTGCTTTTCTCAAATACATATAAATGTATACATAAATAAAGAAGAGAAAACCATGAAAAAGTTATAATTTTATTTGATTGAAAAGGTTTAGCACATGGAGTAAAGTCCTATTTAAATTATAATATTGAAATATGTAAGAATGCAATCAAATGGAGTACATGTCATTGTTAAACTAGAAAAATGAGGTAATCAAATGACCTCCTTGGGGCAATAAAGTCTCATTATTCACGGAATGTCAGACTAAATACACATTAACATTCTTACTTACACAAATCATGAAAGAAAAGGGACTTTACTTCATACACTAAAACTATAATATTTTGCATTTCCTATATGTTTATATTCATATTATTGTAATGTAATCATTTATTTATAAGATTTGGATTTAATAATGATAGTAACCACACATATATTATTTTAAATCAACATACAAGCTTGGCATAAAGGAAATCATTTATTTTTTAATTTTAGAAGAAATCAAGGCATGAATGAAGTGGCATGCAACATTTTAATATGATTGGAAAGAAATAAAGAAACATAAGCACATAATTTCTTTCAATCCAACTAATTCATACGAAAAATCATATTAAATAAGGTTATTTAAAATAAGCCAAAGTTTCTTGATGTCACTTTTGATCTTATGTTTAACTTGATTTATGAGATGTGAGAAAGGTTTGCTAATTCTAATATCATTCCCATATGTGTGAGTTAATTTGATTTAATAAGAAGCAAATTAGATTGATTTTATGGGTTGATTAAGTTAAGCATGAATTAAATCAATTAATTAATTCTCTACCTATGTTATCTTAAGGTAATTGATTAAATGATTATGAGCTAATTTAATATGTAAATGAATTGAAAAGTAATAGCAATGCTCCTATGAAATGAAAGGGGCCTAATGCAATTAGCTCATAATCATTTATTAATTAAGCTTAAGAAACTCACTTAATTACCTTCATGATTTTCTCAAAAAAGTGAACTAATCAAGATTTCATTAAACCTTTTTAAGTTATTAAACACCTAAAGCTCTGCCCAAGATTAATTAAGAGAAATTAGAATTTTAATTAGATTTTAATTTAATTGAACAAGTGATTAATCCATTAATTCATTCTCTTTAATTAATTTCCAAAGTTAATTGATTATCTTTTAAAATGAGATGGGCTTAAGGGAAAAGGTTGGAAAAGAGGTCTCAACCTAATTCCATAAGCCATCCATTTGATCAAGCATGATTTAATGTGATTTGAATTTTAATTTAGCTACTTAATTAATTAATAATTAATTAGCATTTTGGTTGAAAAGAGAAAGAAACTTAGGGAAAAGATTAGGAGGGATACCCCAATCCAATTCCATAAGTCTCCTTACTGCTCAACAGTAATTAGGAGTCCAAATAGTTAATTAATTAACATTCATATGAATTATCACTTAATTAAGTTAAGAAGGTAATTAGAGCTTAATTAATAAATTATCCTAATTTAGCAAGTAATAAATCCCAAGAAAATTAGAGTAGGCAAAGGTCACTCTCTCAAATAATCTCAAAATTTTGGGATCAATTACTTGAATGATTAGAGTAATTAAGTTAATTAAGTTTTTAGTTAAATCTAATTAAGCTTTATTTACTGTTCAAAACCAATTGCAAAAATTTTTTTAAATTTGCCTTTGAAATACCTTCAAAATGAGCCTTTATTTACACTTTTGATTTTTCTTTGATTTGTTTTGATTTTTAGAAATTTTCAGCCATTAAGATGATTTTCATAAAGTCCATTAATTTATTTTATTAAACCAAACGGTTTGACCTTCAAAATTCAATATCTTCCACTACATAAGTCATTTGAACTTGAAATTTATTTGGTAGGTCTATTTTTAATTTAGTTTCAATTTCTAAAAATTTCAACTCAATCCATTTCATATTTTTAGAGTAATTGATAAAATTTTATTTTTACTAAAACTCAAATTAAGGTCAAAATATTCACTGAAATTTGGAGATATTGGGTTTGTTGGATCCTTCTCGGAAAGAAGAATCCAATGAGTGCTTATTTGTATTTTTTTTACTAAGTATTTATTTTCTATAAATTTTTGAAACTTCAGGAAATCTAAATAATTTTTAAAATAAAAAATAAGTGATTTTCTCACTTAAACCAGTCTGCGCCACATGACGCTAACGCGACAACGTGGTGCCATGCGACGTCATGCGATTTTATGTGGCATGTGGTGCCCGGCGTGACGCGTGCTACACCACGTCGTCTTGATTGATTGCACATTTTTGCAAGCAAGAAAAGTTCATTTTGTGCGGATCGGATCGAACCATCTGATCATGGATCGAACGGTCTAGATCAGATTTACAATCTAATGAGCTAAAATTGCATGAGATTGCTTCTAATCGCAGCCGTCCGATCCCACAGAGGTGAGATTGGACGGTAACTACTTCATCCACTCCCCAGTGGACGAAAGCAACCTTGGAACAGTGTTTCTGAGTAGGAAAAAGGGAACAAATGCAAAAAAAATTGACCGAATGAGGTTCGATTGGGCTCGATTTCACGTCGATTCTCGCCAAAAAACTTTACGATTTGTGTGGGGATGATATAAAATAAAAAAATGCAAGGTTTATCTAAAAAAATTCTAAAATCACGCAAAAAGCGTCACAAATAAAAGCTCCTAAGACCGGCTACGGTTTGATAAAATTACCTCACTGGGGATGGTTTTCGGTGACGGTAAAGATCCGAGCATGCTCCTGGGTGCGAGAGGAAGCCTTAAAATAAATTTAAACCTTTGCTTTGCTTTGGAACATCGTGATCACCAACCTTGATCGCACCCTCATCGGAATCCACTTTGCTTTGATGTTTTTCCGTCCAAATGGCTCAAAGGAAGTGGGGAAGGGATGTTCTTTGCTTGGGGAAGCTTTTGGGAACTGAATGAATGTAGAATCCCAAGTTTTGAACCATTTTTCTCCTTTCAAGTGGATGGCTAAAATTTCCCATCAAATGATGGGATTTGAGCAGCCTTAGCCTCCTTAGAGTGGGCTAAGAAGCTAGGTAGGTCCCTATTTGGGTGACGGGTGGCTACCACAGGTGATACGAGAGTGGACTTTGCTCTCTTTTAGGTATAATCACATGTATGGTGGCATTTTCAAGAGGGATTACCATGGGTTTTTCTCCAATTAGGTTTGGACTGATTTTGGGCTGATCCCAAGTGGGTTTGGGTCAGGTTTGATCAGGTCTCAATGTGTCATGACTTGGTTTTAAAGGATTTGGCTCAATTTGGGTCATATGGGTCACATTGGGTCATGTTGGGTTAGGTTGACCAATTGGTCAAATTGGGTCAAACCAAGGCTTAGATTAGGTTTAAATGATGATTTGAATTATTTTGGTATGATCAATTTGATTTAATTTGTCTTAGACTTGATTCTGGATCATTTGGAAATCAAATAGGTCAAATGGGTCAAGTTGGCCAATTTGACCAAAATTGGCCAAATTGGTTTGGGTTATGGGTTGATTTATGTTCAATTGGCTAATTAAAAATGAACATAGTCTTTGGTTTGAATCAATTTGGATTTAATTTAGATTTTGGCCAATTTAACCCTATAGGTCAATTTGGGCTATGTTGGGTCAAATTGACCAATTGGTCAAATTAGTCAATTATGGCTTTGGTCAAGTTCAATAATCAATTTGGAATGAACTTGAGCCATTAGTTTCAATTTGGATTAGTGATTTGACCTATTTTGACTCTTTAGACCAATTTGAGTTAACTTGGGTCAAATGGCCAATTGGACTTGGTTTAGCTCAATTGAGGGTTTGGTCATATTCAATTATTGATTATGAGTTGGTTTGGATCAATGGCTTCAATCAATTTAGTGTATAGTGGGTTTTGGCTAGTTTAGGTTTCATTTGGGCTAAAGGTTGACTTGGTCAAAGGACCAAGTTAGCTTTTTGATTGAGGTGTTTGATCATCCTAGTGTGATGGGTAATCATGATATGAGGCTTTGATATCCTTGGTTCAATCCAGTTTGGGTTGGAATAGAACTTGGCTCAAAAGGATTCTTTAGGCCACTTTGGGTCAAGCGGACATAAATGGGTCAATTGATTTGGTTTTGACTCGATTCAAGTTTAGTTGAACTTATACATGAGCCTAGGATTCAAATATAAATCCAACTACAATCAATTTAAAGTCTAATGGATTTTGGCTCATTTAAAGTTTTCAAGTTGAAAGGGATAACTTGGGCTTGACTTGAGTTTGGTTTGATAGTTGTAGTTTTAATTTATTTTTTGGCTAGCTGATTGAAGGAATAATTGATTTTAACTTGGTTTAGATGGATTTTGGTTAAGTCCAAGAAATTGGATTAAAGGGTATAAATTGGGTTTTGGTTTAATTTTAGGTTTGGTTTTGGTTATTTTGATTTATATTTCACTTATATTTATGAATATAAATGAAGATATGAATGATTCATGAGAAAATCACTTGAGTTTGGAGTGACTTGGAAGCAAATTTGACCAAGCTTATGGATGTAGGTCAAAAGTGCTAAGAAGGGGAAACCAATTTAGTTTGATTTATTTTTGGTCACTGGAAGGTGGATTTCATTTATATTTGTGAATATAAATAAAGGAATAACTGATTTATAAAGAAATCAATTGATTTTGGGCTGAATTGGGTTAAGATTTGGTTAAGTTTATGGAGGTAGGTCCATATAGCTTAAGAAGGGTCTTGATTTAGTTTGATTTAGTTTGATTTGATATTGGTAATTTGAGTATAGATTTCATTTATATTTGTGAATATAAATGGAGTAATTGATTTATAAAAAAATTAATTAATTTTGATATAATTTAGGCAGAGATTTGGCTAAGGCTATGAAGGTAGGTCATATGGCTTAAGAGAAATTTGGACTTGGATTTGATTTTGGGTTCCAATCATTTGGAATTGAGTTTGGATTTGGGATTTGATAAATGATTGATGGATTGAATTGATCTTTGAAAATCAATTGAATTGGATTTAGCTAAGGTTAAGGCTATGGAATTCAATCATGAGATTTTATGGAGAAATTTTGAGCTTGGATTAGATTATGAAATTGATTGTGAACTTGGAGATTTGGTTTGGATTTAGTATGAATTTGATGTTTGGTTTGAGAAGGAAAGCATATGTTGGGTTTAGGCTATAGGGTGGGCTAAGACCCCGAGGCATAACCTATCTCCTTATGGCTAACCCTTCTAAGTCTCTAGCGTAGTTAAGTGTTCTCCTAATTACTTGAAGTGACTTAGACTAAGGAGCTCTTAGTGTCTATAAGAGTCCTAGATCTATGATGAAGTTGAGAACTCACACCAAAAGTGAGGTCAACAGTAACATGATTATTATACAAGATGAGTTTGATTATAAATTGCGGATATTATTATTAAAGTTGAGTATGAGTTGGCCAAAGTAACTCAAAATTAACCCAAACATTATCCCCCATTATTATTTGGGATTGGATTAGGCAAGTTTGAGTTAGATTAATGTGATTAAAGGGTTATTTTTGATTTAATTAGGCCATATTGATCCACAAAGTGACATGATTTATATAACAAATCAAAGTTAATCTAAAAAATTACATGATCGATATAATATATGTGTTTGAATTAGGAAATTTTTGGTTAAATATTTAACTTATATAATAAACGAGATGGTCAAGTATATTTGATTGATTCGGCTTTGACCCTAGCCCATTAATGTTAACACCCCGAATTGTCATTTGTTATTAATTTTTATATTTATTTTCTTTCTTCTATATTATTTCTCTTTCAATTTATGGTTTTTTTGTTAAAGTTGTGAGTGTGGGAGGAGAAATAATAGTTATATGTATGTGGGAACAACTTGTTTCCACTTTGTATAGAAAATTTAATGCATTCTATGTTTTTTTAACATGGGCATGTGTGTCAAAAATAATTTTAATTTGCATGAAACCTTGGACAACCTAAATGTCGAAATGACTTAACTAGCTACTTCATATGATTTTGGCCCTTTGATGTGAGCACATTAAAGATGAATAGAATAATATTTTATATTTCAAAATTCATAAATTAAGTTAGTTGTTCATGGACATACATACATACATACATACATACATACATATATATATATATATATATATATATATATATATATATATATATATATATATATGTCTTTTCATATTCATGTTTATCCCATTGAATTTTTAATTATACTTTTTCATGTCTTCTTTATGTTTAACTTTATAAAAGCTTATATATAGCCATTGAGACAACCACATAAACATTATTCTTTTTTCCCTACAATTGGTATTGAAGCCAAAGACAAAATAGAGTTGAATCATGATAAGAAAAGTGACATTGCAATGACACATTAAATTGCAAAGATTGGTAAGAAACTTTGAACTTTTTATTTTTGTTAATAATGCAAAAATCTTGATAAATATTCTTATTTGTTTATCCTTCTTTTATCTTCATCATGGTGAAAACACAAATCTTCTACAACAAATTTAAAAACAAACTTAATAAAAATGATCAAAACTAATAGTTTAACAAAATAAAATCTAGCATTAATGATAAAATATTATAATCAATTGAAATTTTAACATAGTAGAATGAAGTTGTAATTACAATTTAAAAAAGATCAAAATATTTCTTTTAAAGATGACTCTCCATCTATTGAAGAGAACTCTCTTGGTTTTACTAATCTATAATTGTATTCTTTTGAATATCATAAAATCTTATGTTCTTAAGTACAATCTCCTAAATCCCAAAAATTATAACCCTTTGTGTCTTTTACTTTTATATAAAATATCCATTACTAATAATGTCATTTCCACTCCACTTAAGATATCTAGTACATTTCTGCCAAAGGTCAAAAGGCACTTATTAAATCTATATTAATATTTGTAAAAATTTATAATTTTACCATTTTAAAAAGGAATATGCTATTTTTTGTAAATTAAAACTCTATCTTTATTTTTAAGTCATAAGAACTTTTAACTCTTTGGAGAAGATTTATTTTAAATAAAGAGACTTGATCAAACTTAAGAATATTTTTTAATGAAAAGTAATGAAGAATATAATGAAATATTGTGTCTAAATAAATGACTCTCCAAAAAGTATTACATGATTAAAATATTATATTTTTTATAGTTTCATAAATTTCCCATAAAATCTTTTTTAATGTCTATATTTAACTTCAAGTGTTTATATCATTTTTATTTCATTTTATATGTTTATTTGGAAGTTGTGTGCGAAAAGAGAAAATAAGTATATGTATGTTGGAACAAATCATTTTCACCTTGTATGAAAATTTTAACACTTGTCATGCATTTTTACATGCACCAATGATATTAAGGCCAATTTTTTAATTTTTCAAGAGCCATAGATGGTCATGGAGGTAGAAATAATATTAGTAGCTTCTACATAAAATTTAGAGTTGACTATAAAAAGAATTCTCCATAAAGATTTGGAGTAACTTAGGGGCCGTTTGGGATCACATTTATTTTTTACTTTTGTTCAATTTTATTTATGTTTTGCTTAAAAATAAAATTTTTTATTGTATTTGTTGTTTTAAAACACTCAAAATAACTTTTAGATGTTTTGAGTGTTTTTAAAAACAACATTATTTATTTTTGAAAACAAAAAAAATAAAACCACATAAAAAACACTCTAAACAAATATATTTTCAAAAACAACATAAAAATAAAAATAAAAAATAGAAAACAAAATTGATCTCAAACAACCCCTTAACATTTATGTGTGTTTTTCATATTTTTATGCAATCATTTGTATCCCCATACCTTTTCATACTCTTCTTAAGATTCATTTAAGTAAAAGCTTATACATTGCCATGAAATTTAAGTTAGAAGTATCATATTCTTGATTAAAATCATATATGAAGTATTTTTTTTTCTTTATTTCAAATTTATATAATAATATCACTTTTTAATAATTTTTATTAGGTTCTGTTACTTATATACTTCTCAACATGTTCTGAATCTTTTCTCCAAGTTATAATACTTATTCCTTTATTTTCCCCAAATTAAGCCAACCATAAAATCTATTTCAATACAGCTACATTATCTTCCTTCAACTCCATACACACTAACCTTTTAATTATGCCACCTATTGCTAGGAAAGGGATGATTTTACTATCATCTCTTATTCCATGATATCTTGTTCTCTTAAAGTCTCTTTTGTAATATCTCAAACATTCAATCATCAATATATTATTATCTTTGGCCTAATGGCTTTTATAATTTTTCTCCATTTTATCCAAATAGATTGCCTTTATTAGTACTTGATTAGAACAAAGTGTTTATATGGAGTTCTTAACAAAATATCACTCTTTACACTAAGTATCAAGTAGATGTTTTAGAGTCTATATCTATTTAGCTTAAAGATGGGCTTTACAAGTTCAATAGGTGATTCCCACCGTGTATCATTTGGTGTAGCACATTATCATATATGACACTTAACTTTCATCTTATGACTGATGTTGTTGGCATTAAAACTGTCAACATATGCCTTAATGCATAAGTTTAATTGGATCAAACTATCTATCAAACTAATATTGATCTTGACATTCTCTACCTTAGTATTTGAACTTGAGTAGATCAATATCCTTTGTGCTACCTCTAGCTTGCTCTTAGAGATATTTCAACTAATTTTTTTTTTGTTAATTTAATCTTATTTTTTATTCCTCAACTTATTCATCAGCTTTTTCCTAACCTAGTCTAGTTAAAAATCATACTTCAGCCTATACCCTAAACTAACCTAAGGAATGACTAAGATAACTATAGAATCTTTATGGACTTAATAAATACCAAAAGATAAGCCTCTTGACCATTCAAATCTAATTTATTTATTTTTTTCAATAGATTTAACTCTAGTTATCCTTAGGGTAGAATTCATTCTCACTTAATCCTAATTGATCCCATTGGACATAATTGATGATTTAAGCATTTTATTTCTTTTTCATTGGATTAGTTGTATGTATGTTTGTGCGTAATAATTGATCATGACATATCTTCAACTTGATTTGCTAGGTTTGACCATCATGGCTATGGTGAGATGACTTGAATTTATGATGTGAAACTATAAATCATAAGCAAAGTCTAATGTTTCTTAATTTTGAAGAAATCTATAAATATGTGCAATTAATGCACTTTCATGCTTCAAAATTTGATGAAAGATATAATACATTTTATTTTTCTCTTCTCTCATGATGTCGTCTCATATGATCATATATAAATAATGTATTGATCATAGAAAGAGAGGCAAAATTACCTCTTAAATGAGGCCTCCTTTTATTTACATTATTATTTTATTTGCATCTAGGTGTTTTATAGTATTTAGATTCACTCTTAACCACATCCTCTATTCATGAGTACATCAATCTATTTTTTGTGCATTTAAACTTAACTTTATATATATTAAATTAATTATAATATTCTTAGGACATGTTAAAATATGTTTAATATTATAAAGTTTAATGATAATGAATAATTTAGAGTGATTATTATAGCTATATCATAATAGTTATTAAGTAGCATTAACAAGTTATAAAATTATTGAGCCTCAATAATAAGAGGTTTTTCAATAATTTTTTTTATTTTATGAGAGAACAACTTTAAGTATCATGTCAAAATATATTTCTATTTATTGTATTTAATTAGTTAAAGCATCATAAATAGATGGCTTGCACTTTTCTTGGAAGTCCAAAAGCATTAATTAAGCTAAAATCTCTCCTATTATAAATCAACCCTAACTTCATCTAATATTAAATGTACTCCCTCCTTTTATGCTTAAAATAAAGACATATAAACTTTTTCTCTAAAGTAAAAATGAATTATTAATATATTATAAAACAAAAAATTCAACTCTATTTCAAAAAACCATCTATTAATTCTACTTATTATGTTAGAAATTTATTATACATCAAATATTATTAACAAAAATTATTTTTTGTGTTCTGGTCAATCGAGTTGAACACAAGCCGAGATTCGAGTTAAGGTTTTTGATTCATTTAATAAAAAGATTCAAATCAAGTCAAAATCTAGTCAAACTCAAACCCACCTGTTGACCTGAATTGACACCACTAATGACAATCATTAGCTATCAGCAATGGCACATTAATGACTTTCAATATCTAATATAGTATGTGTTTTCCTTCAATAATATAGACATGAACTATGATGTCCACAAAAATGGAGTTCAATGATTATAAAATATGAATTGATACATTAACATTAATTAATAGGAACTAATTTAGTTGAATTTGTTTTCTTCATTAGGTCTCTTGAGATCTATGCTTAGCAACAGTAATCGGGCTTAATTAAAGGAAATATGACTTTTATAAATAGAAAACATGAATGCCATTATAACGGTAATGCGGCTTTAAATTTTTTTTAATTACACTGCAATTATTACTTCTTAAGAATTTCATGCCACCGTGAACGGTAATTTAACAATAAATAAATAAACAAATAAAGATTTCGGGCTCATCCCCACCTCACATGGAAGTATGCTTGTCTTCTTTTAATCATTTTTGAAAATTTTAAAATTGTGCTCGAGTATTATGATTGCTCATGAAATTAAAATCAGTAAGTTATATATAAATATATAGAAATTAAATTTTAAAGAAGTTGCAAGCGAAGAGATAAGAAGCTGCTATAATCCTGTTGCCATTAGTTTCGTGCAAGCTTTCTGCCTTGATAAACCAAAATAAGAAACGGTCGCCATCGCTAATTATTTGCAGCACCACTCAATTCCCTTAACAGCTGAAATCGCCATCTCTCTTCACTTATCTCTTACACCGCCCATACGCCTACGCTGATGCTTACAAGTATTATATAATATATGTCAGATAAAGAAGATAGCAAGGCATAATAAATAAATTATAATAACTCTTATTACACCATCATCCACATTCTTTGCCTCCCTATAAATAGAGAGAAGCAGCAGCTAGCCTCACCCTCATTCGAGCCAATCAGCTACCGAAATAAGAAGAGAACAGTATTAGTAATCTACCCGAGGCATGGCTCGCATAGCAGTGACGACGGCGATAGCAGTAGTGGTGGCGGTGGCAATGGTGGCCAGAATGCCAATGGAGGCAGCTGGAATGACCTGCGGGGAGGTGGACTTCGACTTGCTGCCATGCCTGAACTATATAAGAAACGGCGGGGACGTGCCGTCGGATTGCTGCAATGGGCTCAGCAACCTCGTGAATGCGGCGAAGACGACGGATGATCGCCGCACCGCCTGCAACTGCCTCAAGTCATTGGCTTCAGGAGCGTCCAACGACGAGCTTAACCGTGCCGCTGTTCTTCCGGACAAATGCGGCATCTCCCTTCCTTACAAGTTCAGCCCCTCCACCGACTGCTCCAAGTAATAAATCAATCTCTGTTGCCTCCATATATATTACCTCATCATCTCTGTTGATTATTTGTTTTCTTTTTAACTGATTAAAACCACTTCTCCAACCATGCTTTTTTATGTTGCAGGATCACCTAAAAGAGCAGGCTTCCATGATTGTGTGTATATATTCAAAATTGGTCCAATCTCTCTTTGACCGGCGTTTGTTCTAAATGATATTATGTGTATCTTGTATTTTATCCACCTTTTATGTATGATTTGAGAATTGAAGAATGTAAGTTGATCTTTTTAATTATGATTTTAAATATGATGAATTGTTTTGTTAGACTAGACCGAAAAGTATTTTGAATCACTTATAGGTTGTCTGAATCATTTTATTTTTTTATTTTTTATTTATTTGAAATAAAATATATTTTATAATGATTGTTATTTTTAAAATTCTTCAAAACATCTAAAACTTTTTTGAATATTTATAAAAATAATGCTATTTACTTTTCAAAATAAAAACATATAAGAAATACATCATATTAATCTATTTTTAAAAATAATATAAAAAATTAAAAAGACAAAAATAAATTGATCCAAGACATGCCATTAAGAAAATATTAAAGTTGATTATTTGGCTGCAAAAATTATGACTCATTAAATTCAACTAATAATTAGTTAAAAATTATGTTGAGTTTAATCAAATTTATTTTGATCTAACACGTGAGTTCCTAAAACATTCAATCAAAAATAAATTACTATTACAAGGTTCAAATTCATAAAAAAAACTAGCTACTTGCAAAGATTAGGACAAATGATTGAAGAGTTTTAGGAGTTGATTTGAGTTATCAAAATCCAATCTTTGTATTAGGAAGGGCCCTCTAACATAATGGAGGATGAAATATTTTATGTTTTATTTTAAGTTAATTAGAATGAATGATTTACATAATAAGAGCTTCTTGTTTACTAACATTTATTTATTTATTTCAGAGCTACTTTTTTATTGTTTTCTTAAACTTCGCAATTAGATTAAAAGTCTGTTTGGAAGAGTTAGAGCTGTTTGAAAAATTAATGGTGGAGGTTTGCAGAAGAAGCTGTTATTTGAAAATGTTGTGGCAGGCATATTACTTTTTTTTTTCCAAAAAATTAAATTGTAGCTTTCAAAACGTGAAAATACAAATTTCTCACACTAATTTTCAAAATACAATAAACATAGTACCCAAAATGATATTGTAGTATGATAAGACACCACATTGTTGCACCATCGTCATCCCAAATGGCCATTAAGCTTATAACATATTTTTATTGCACTTACTATTTTTTTAAAAGAGGCAAATATTGATCACTCGTGTTGGATCCAAACAAACTAGTATGGAAGCATAGATCCAACCTATAAGATACAAGAAATTTTATTCTATAGTGATTATAGCATAAATAACCTATTATCCAAATAAACTATTGTCACTGCCCAAATTCTTATTGAGCTTAATAGTTGATAATAGCATAAAACCTATTATGCGAGAGTCAATAAGTCTATAAAACTTGATAGCTTGGTCATTGGACTTCGAGCAAGTCCTTTAAAATAGAAAAATATTATAACTGCTAGTTCTCACAAAGCTTTTATATATATATATATATATATAAAGAGAGAGAGAGAGAGAGAGATGTGTGATAAGGGTGAGTTAGATATACTATATAGAAAAGATGAGAAAGTTGCCTCCTTCAAGATAGATGTCAAGTTGGAGCTATTTTCTTAGGGTAATAGTATTGATGCATGGAAGGTAATAAATAGTTTAAAAGGTAGAATATTGTCTTCTCATTTTATAAATATAATCCACAATAAATTAATGATGCTATTTTTAAATATCCACACATGTTTCATGTAGTTTGAGTCTATGAACAATGAACTATCTAGCTAGAATGACATAATCATATCATAAAAGATTGCTCAAATATTAGTTTTATCTAGAATAACATAAGTGTTGCATGCTAGAAAATCAGTTGCGATAGAATAAAAGTTTTACTTAATTGTGGAATCCAGTACACACACAGTTATTTGAAGAATGAACAAGAAAATTTCAGAATTTTTATGTGGAAAAACCTCGAAAAGAGAGAAAAAACTACGGGGCCTAGCCCAGTAAAAATCTTCCACTATGTATCTGTTTCAGAGTGCAAAATTTTTCCGATAATGAGATTACAAAATTATATATGAAAAGGACATTAATCATCGAAGCAGATATAACCATTATTAGGTTGTAACTTTGTTAGTATTAGTTGATGATGGTGAAACGCGGGGTCGAGAAGCATAACCGGCAACGATAGTGATAGCGTGAGATGGCGCGATAGTCGTGGTGGCGGCGGTAGCGGTAGTAACCGCAGTGGTCATGATGATGTCGGCGATAAATGGTTGATAACAACGATGATTGATGGTAATTCGGCAACAGCAATTTGCTGATGTCAGCAGCATAGATGATAGTGGTAGCGGCAACCAGCAACCAAAGAATCAGTCGAGATAACCGCAATGGTTGATGCGATAACCAGCCAGCTGCTGCGGCAGTTGTCGCGGTGATACCGGCGATGGTGATTCGGCAGCAATGGCGATAATCGATGGCAACGAGCGGTGGCATGGTAATGACGGCGATAGTGGTTAACGGCAATACAGCGGCGGTGGTGATGATAGCGACCAGCGATGGATGGCGATAGCGAGGATGGCGATGGCGGCGGTGGCGGCGGGCGGTGATTGAAATAGAGGTGGCGGCGGCTCGAGTGGCCGCGCGATTATGGTTGGAGGATTTTTCAGCTTTAGAGCTCTCTCTTCTCTTTAGCTTAGCTCCCCCTCATGTGAAGAATGATGGGCTATTTATAGATTAGAGGGAGGACATTTTCATAAATACATGCAAAACCCAAACCACTTCATCGGATGGCTCAAGATGATTCCCTTAATCATCGATGTATGTATTTGTATTTAAATGAATGATCAAGATCTTGGGCTTGTTAAATCCGGCTCGTCAAGACGCTCAATTTTATCATAAACACTTAATAATTAGGAACTATTTGAAGATTTAATTGATATCCTAAAATTTCCAATGATATTTAAGTGCTTGATCTCGACTAGTTTCAATTTAGGATCAGCTTGCTTTTGATAACAAGATTCGTGCTTCGACTAGTAGGATTTTTAGTGTCATATCAATAAGGAATATAATTTATTACTTTTTAGTGGCTAAGGCTAAAATATGAGTAAACTAGAAATAATTTATACCACCAAGTTCTATAAACAAGTGATTATCTTAATCATTTCCTAATACTAGAAGCTTATCTACATGAAGTGTGATGCTAGATTGAATGAATGGCTATGATGAAAGTTATATATTTTTTTAGTGTGATAAAGGTAAAAAATAATCCTAAGATTAGAAACAATAAGAAGAGCACTATAAAAAAAAATGAAATCATAGTGAATAAGTGATAAATTTTTCTTAATGTGTCCATTATGTATATGTATGTATGTACGTATATGTGTGTATATATATGTACATAATATTATATACATACATATATATATATATATATATATATATATATATATATATATATATATATATATATATATTATTATATGTGTGTGTGTGTGTGTGTGTATTATTGTGTGTGTATTGTACATATATATATACATGCATATGTGTCGTATGTATATATATGTACACATATATGTATATATATAGTATTATTTGCCGTCAAAATAAAATATTTTCTCTGAGTAAGTGTCTACCATTAAAAACAATGACTCAAGCAAGCACATGAATGGAGATCTCAAAGGAAGTTTAACAACATCATGCTCTTCAAGGAGAAAATGAATGAGAATTGAATTTAAGAACCATCATATGGTGACATCTCCTCCACTAGTTTTGAAGATATTCGCATTCCTTATTTAATTTATTTCAAAATCTGGGTTTGTGCTCCATCTCAATAATCTAGAATAATAGCAGAGGATCAGACATTATAGGAAAATAGGTGTTTTCAGTTGAATTCTAATGAATTTCATTTGTTGATTAAAGTCTTGCATATATATATATATATATATATATATATATATATATATATATATATATATATATATATAGATAGATAGATAGATATAGATATAAAATTTAACATTTAAAAATCCTTCAGAAAAAAAAAATCCTGGTTTATTTCATTAGGGCAGCCTGTGATTTGTCCCTTCATTGATTTTCTCTTAAAAATTTTGATGTTCTTGCTGCTCTTTTTACTAATCTTTGTGTGTATGTATTAGATCCTCGTATAAAATCGGGGCGTAAAAACTATCTTACTTTACTGATGTGAATTTTATTACTTGTAACATTGTTATTATACGATGTTATATTAGTTTTTATAATATGTTGTATATGCTCATTTCTACCATTTAGATTTATTTTCTTTGGAGTATTCATGCTTCATCTTAATGGTAAGAGGTCAGAAATGAAAAGTTTCTTTGGTAGCAATGATATGAAATACAACAAATGAAATTTCAGATTTGTCAAACATTTTGATGATGATGATGCGGTTTGTATTCTCAATTTGAAGCTTAAGAGATTTGTCAAATGAATCAAAGAATATAATAATGCTTCATTTGGCCTCACTAGAGGACGATGCTTGGGCCTCACTACAGGAAAAGCACCTATGACCGACGGATTTTATATCGAAATTTTTCTGACAAAATATTCTACTGAAAAGCCATCAAATTATAAGCCCCTTATCTCTAAAGACTATTTTTCTTAAACTTGAACAAAAATCTGCTGGTTTACAGTGGTTTTTAACTCCTATAAAATGAAAATTTGAGCTTTCTAGTGGTTTATGCTTCTACAAGTTAAAAATGAGTGTCAGTATTATAGAATTTTTCTTAAACTTGAAAATGAACAGATTTGCATCAGTTAAAAACTTAAAATCACTGTCGCTAATCATTGTTATATTTGTAGCAGTCAAAACTACTGCTAAACATCACCACTAAGCCTTTGCGGTCGTTAAAATCTCCGAAGCTTTATAATAAACCTTCCCAAGAAGTTGGAGAGCAACCATCAAAAGGCCTTCAAGCGGATATATATCATTTCACAAAGATTTTGTAGCTATTTTAGAATGAGAAAATATTACGTCCGGAGTCCGCCATAGCTTTCGTCGGACTCCAATCCTGGGCAACTTGTCCCGATTTTTTTCCCTTTTAGCGATTAAGCGGGCGAGCAAGATAACGGGCGGTATTTGTAAATATATTTTCGCACCGACCGTCGTCGATGGCGTGATAGCGGACGGCGTAAATACATTTCCCACGGCCCGACCCGCCCCGTAAGCGTTCAAAAGCGGAGAAGAAGAGCGAAACATTACCGGCGTTCGACATTCCGTCCGCAGTCATAACGTTTAGGGCTTTCTTTCGACGAAGGATTTTTTCTCAGCTTAGCTCCCGCTCTCGATCGGCGCACGTCCGGACGTCGCTCAGTGATATAGCAAATCATAAATTGAGGTATTGTAGGTGACTACATGAGGTATTTACACATGCATTCCCGAACTTGAATGAATTTAGGGTTTACTCTGTTCTTCTCTCCTTGTCGTGAAAGATTATTTTTTATATGTTATTTTGTATCTGTACTCTCTGTACCTCTCTAGAGGGTACATAACTTTTAGGGCTCTTTTTACCAGTTTTCTTAGCCTGTTTCTTGAGATTATGTTCATTATATTCAAATGAAAGCATTTGATGGCAGTTTGGATGGTTTTGGGTGGGTATTTTGCATCTGTACTATGTGTACCTCTTTGGAGGGTACAGACCATTTTTGACCTTTTTTCCAGTTTATTTTGTCAACGTCTTATGATTATGTATAGGGCATTGCAATGGAAGCATTTGGAGGAAGTTTGGATAAATTCTGGGTGGTATTTTGCATCTGTACTCTGTGTACCTCTTTGGAGGGTACAGATCATTTTTGACCTTTTTTTCCAGTTTTTTTTGCCAACTCCTTATGATTATGTTTAGGGCATTGCAAAGGAAGCATTTGATGGCAGTTTGGGTGATTTTGGGTGGGTATTTTGCATCTGTACCCTGTGTACCTCTTTGGAGGGTACATATCATTTTTGACCTTTTTTTGCAGTTTATTTTGCCAACTTCTTATGATTATGTATAGGGCATTGCAATGGAAGCATTTGGAGGAAGTTTGGGTGGTTTCTGGGTGGTATTTTGCATCTGTACTCTGTGTACCTCTTTGGAGGGTACAGATCATTTTTGACTTTTTTTCAGTTTTTTTGCCAATTTCTTATGATTATGTTTAGGGCATTATAATGGAAGCATTTGGAGGCAGTTTAGGTGATTTTGGGTGGGTATTTTGCATCTGTACTCTGTGTACCTCTTTGGAGAATTGACCATTTTGACCTTTTTTCCATTTATTGCCAACCTCTTATGATTATGTTTAGGGCATTCAAAAGGAAGCATTTGGGTTTGGATAAATTGGGTGGTATTATGCATCGTACTCTGTGTACCTCTTTGGAGGTCAGATCATTTTGACCGTTTTTTTCCCAGTTTTTTTGCCAACTCCTTATGATTATGTTTAGGGCATTATAATGGAAGCATTTGATGGCAGTTTGGGTGATTTTGGGTGGGTATTTTGCATCGTACTCACATTGTACCTCTTTGGAGAACTGATCATTTTGACCTTTTTTCCGGTTTATTTTGCCAACTTCTTATGATTATGTATAGAGCATTAGATTGAGGCGGTTGGGTGGTTTAGGGATTTAGTGCATCGTACTCTGTGTACCTCTTTGGAGGTACAGATCATTTTTGACCTTTTTTTCCAGTTTATTTTGCCAATTTCTTATGATTATGTAGAGGGCATTGCAATGGAAGCATTTGGAGAAAGCATTTGATGGCAGTTTGGATAGTTTTTGGTTGGTATTTTGCATCTATTACTGTATACATCTTTGGAAGACGATCATTTTGACCTTTTTGAAGTTTATTTTGCCAACTTCTTATGATTATGTATAGGGCATTGCAATGTAAGCATTTGATGATAGTTTGGATGATTTTGGGTGGATATTTTGCATCGTACTCATGTAACTCTTTGGAGAGTCCTTTTGATATTTTTCCCGGTTTATCTTTGAACTCATATAATTATGTTTAGGGCATTGCAAAGGAAGCATTTGATGATAGTTTGGGTGGTTTCTGACTGATATTTTGCATCAGCTACTGCTCTTTGGGGTACCATTTTGACCTTTTTTTTTCTTTATATTGCCAACCCTTGATTATGTTTAGGGTAAAGGAAGCATTCATTTTTTGGGTGGTTCTGGGTATTTCATCTGTACTACCTCTTTGGAGGGTACAGACCATTTGACTTTTTTTTTATTCTTGCCTATGATTATGTTTAGGGCATTGCGAAAGCAATTTATGGCGCTTTGGATGGTTTCGGATGGTATTTTGCATATCTCTGTGTACCTCTTTGGAGGTACAAATCATTTTTTTTTTTTAGTTTATTTTGTCAACTTCTTATGATTATGTATAGGGCATTATGATGGAAGCATTTGGAGGAAGTGGTTTGGGTGGTATTTTACATACTCTGTACCTCTTTGGAAGGTACAAATCATTTTTAATGATTTTACAATTTTTTTTGCCAATTTCTTATGATTATGTTAGTGCATTATAATGGAAGCATTTGGAGTTGGTGGTTTGCAGATCAGATAGATGTGGTACCTCTTGAGGGTACACATTTTGACCTTTTTTTTCCCTTTATTTGCCAATCTCATATGATTATATTTTAGGGCTCAGGAATTATTTGGAGGAAGTTTGATGGTTAAGAACCGGTTTAGACCAGACTGTAAATTCGAGGGTACAGATCTTTTTTGGCTGTTTTTTTCCAATTTTTTTGCCAATTTCTTATAATTATATTTAGGGCATTACAACTATATGCTTTGATGGCGTGGTTTTATTTAGTGCATATGTACTGTTAAATTTTAGAGGGTACTGCCATTTGACCTTTTTTCCATTGTTGCCAACTCAAGATTATGTTGTGCATTGCAAAGGAAGCATTTGAGATTGGATGGATTGGTATTTTGTATCTCAGATTCTATGTACCTCTTTGAGTACGCACCATTTTGACCTTTATTTTTATTTTGCCAACTTCTTATGATTATGTTTGGCATTGAAGCATCATGGTAGTTTGGGTGATTTGGGTGGGTTTTTATATCATACATGTGTACCCTTTGAGGGTAGATCATTTTTTGACATTTTTTCAGTTTATTTTGCCAACTTTACGATTATGCATAGACATCAATGGAAGCATCTGATGGCGCTTGGTTTATGGTATTTCAGATATGTAATTGCATCTTTTGGGGTACCATTTGACCCATTCATTTGTCTTTTGAAGTTTATCATGTCAAAAAGGATAACTCATGTGCCTACCATAGAGAATGTGTTCGAATATTACAAAGATGTTTTACGATGAAGCCATGACATTTTAAAGAGGCTTCATCTCCATCAATTCATTAGACTCATACATTACAAGATCTACCATTACATTGATCTTTTGTCGACATAGCTTTTTTTCTTTGGGCAAATTCCTTTCACGATGAAGTTGCATTGATGATAGGATGCCAAACAGAGAGAAGGTCAATGGCGAATCCTCTATCGCTATTCAAATTTACCTGACTACAAGAATCGAGAATTGATGGTTTCGGCAAAGACAGCTTTGTGCACAGATATACCTTTTCTTTTCAAATTTTTGATATCACATACAGGTGGCATCGAATTGATTGCTTACGCCGAGAGATAGATATTTGTCAGTATAAGCAGCCATTTGGGACTTCTAGTTTCCCAATTTGATGTTATTGCATCAAGATTGCATCAGAGGGCTATTACATGAGTGGTTTTATCACTCTTGATGGTATGTTTTATATCTCCACATGAAATATAATGTCTTGAAGTTTCCGCAATATATTCATTGTAGATAGGAAAGCACATAAGCATCATAAGTCTCCATCCGAGCGCAGTCTATGTCGATAAAATAGAGTTCCCAAAAAATGCTTTCACCGGTTTGGGAGAGCAGTATATAATAATATCACTTGTTCATATAAGAATGTATTTATTTATGTTGATGTCTTCAAAATTTTTATCCTTTTACCATGCACGCCTTTCATTCGAGGACTTATTGGAAGACGAGAATTGGCTTTCAACAAGGTCAACAACACATGGAGATAGTATTCGTTAAGTCCAATCAAGCCCCAGACTCTCCTATTCTCTCCTCGATATCCGCTGTTTTCTAGCCTCTGCTACTACCCCACAGACTTTTATGTGAGAGGATGTGTTTGAAGGACCCGAGAGAGACAAGATCGCTCTTCCATACAACAATAAGAGCAATGGAGGTGATTTATGTTCATATCGAGATGTTCTAGCCAATGCTCCTACCACCCAAATGTAGAGGTTCTATCGGGTCACCGGGAAACTTTTCAGAGGTTACCACTGGAGCTTCTTGTATCACTGGGAGGCTACCACGCAGAGGAAAAACAGAGGAAGCTCTGGAGGCTATCACTGAGCTTCCATCAATGATACTTCAAAGGGAAGCCCACCAATTCAGAGAGTTCTTGTGGAGGCCACCATACACATATGCTATAAACTGTAATGGCAAAGATTGAGCATGGTGTTAAAGCTCGCAGACAAGAAAGAGGAAAACTATTACTCTTCACACATATGAAGTCTCGCAAGAATAAATGATGTGGTGGCCTCCACTCAAGAGAAGTGAGGTATTAAGTTACTTTCTTTTAAATTTGAGATAATAGAAATAGTTTTCACTAAATTTTTTTATAAGTTTATGAGGCAAAAGGTCGATGACCCACAAAATGTATGGTGGAGGAGCATCAATGAGGTATGAATCATCTCAAAGAGTCGATTTATTCATAAAATGTCATCACTAAATTTTTTATAAAGTTCATAAAGAGCCAATAGTCGATGATAATATGTGTGGAATCAAATGAGGTACATCATCTCGAGATCAATTTATCAAAATGTAGCTCTTCATCACTAATTTATGCATGATATTAAAAATCTTCATCACTGAACAATTATATAAATATTCAGGATGCTTTTATGCATCTATTCGATTTTACAAAACTTCATTTTATGGTAACTCAAAATATTGAGAAAGTCCTCTATAAAAGTGATAATGTTATTATTTGTCTTATTATAATAATGTTTTGATTATTATTCATGTGCATATATATTTTAAATTTTAGTTATTAGTTTATTAAATGTTATATATATAAATTTTTTATAATATATATGGCTTTGAGTCAATTTATTCATTAAAGATAAAAAAAGTAGCAAAAAGAAAATTGCAAAAAAAGTCAAAATGATCAGCTCCAAAGAGGTACAGTATAATGTGATGCACTAAACCCCCAAACCACCAATTCCAAATGCTTCCTTGAATGCATACATCATAATCATAAGAAGATGGCAAAATAAAGCGGAAAAATGGTAGACCTCCAAAGAGGTACACAGAGATGATGCAAAATACACCCAAAACCATCCACACTACCATCAAATGCTTCATTTGAATGCCCTAAACATAATCATAAGAAATTGACAAAAAAAATCGGAAAAATAAAAAAAAGATCTGCATCTCCAAAGAGGTACACGAGACACTAAACCCAAAACCACCCAAACTACCATCAAAGCATATAGTTGTAATGCCCTAAACATAATCATAAGAAGTTGACAAAATAAACTAAAAAGGTCAAAATGGTCTCAGAATTCTCCAAAGAGGTACATGAGTAATGTGATGCAAAATACCACCCAAAACCATCCAACCGCCATCAAATGCTTTGAATGCCCTATATAATCATAAGAAATTGGCAAAGAAAATAAGAAAAAAACTATCAAAAAAGATCTGTACCCTCCAAAGAGGTACACAGAGTACAGATGCAATAAACCCAAATCCAAACCGCCATCAAATGCTTTTGTAATGCCTAAACATAATCATAGTTAAAATAAATGGAAAAATATAAAATATCTCAGACCTCCAAAGAGGTACGCAGAGTATGATACAAAATACCCAAACCACCAAATGCATCATGCTTCATAATGCCTAAACATAATCAAGAAGTTGGCAAAATAAACTGGAAAAAAGCAAAATGGTAATTCTCCAAAGAGGTACTGCAGTACGATGCAAAATACCACCCAAAACCATCAAACTTCCTCAAATGCTTCCATTGAATGCCCTACATAATCATAAGAAGTTGGCAAAATAAACTAAAAAACTATCAAAATGGTCTCAATCCAAAGAGGTACACAGAGTAATATGCAAAATATCACCAGAAATCACCAAATTGCCTCCAAATGCTTCCTTTGGAATGCCCTAAACATAATCATAAGAAGTTGGCAAAATAAACTGCAAAAAAAGGTCAAAAATGGTCTGTACCCTCCAAAGAGGTACACAGAGTACAGATGCAAAATACCCACCCAAAACCATCCACACTGCCATCAAATGCTTCATTTGGAATGCCCTATACATAATCATAAGAAATTGGCAAAGAAAATAGGAAAAAAACTATCAAAAAAGATCTGTACCCTCCAAAGAGGTACACAGAGTACGATGAAAAACCCCAAAACCACCCAAACCGCCATCAAATGCTTTTGAATGCCTAAACATAATCATAAGAAGTTGGCAAAATAAACCGGGAAAAAATGTCAAAATGGTCTGTAATTCTCCAAAGAGGTACACGAGTACGATGCAAAATACCACCCGTAAATCACCCAAACCGCCATCAAATGCTTCCATGAAATGCTAAACATAATCATAATAAGTTGGCAAAATAAACTGGAAAAAAACTGGCAAAAATGGTCTCTACCCTCCAAAGAGGTATACATAGTACAGATGTAAAATATCCACCCAAAATCACCCAAACTGCCATCAAATTCTTCCTTTTGGAATGCCCTAAACATAATCATAGAATGGCAAAATAAATGGAAAAAAAAAAAATCTCATTCTCCAAAGAGGTACAGTGAGTACGATGTAAAATACCACCCAAACCACCCAATCAAATGCTTCCATTGCAATGCCCTAAACATAATCATGAAGTTGGTAAAACCATAAGTCATCCAAATAGCTTTGAAATTGGCTAATATCGAATGTAATGAACATTATTTCAAGTATCAGGCAAAATATACAGAAAAAAAGGCAATAAACGATCTATTATTTATTGCACATATTTATTGGTACAGTCCAATGATTACAATGTCCTCAGCAGGAGATTAACTCAATCACTATTACTTAAAGAGCTACAAATGAAAAGGTCAAAATCTCCTAGCTAAATACAAAACTGATAATGTCATGCATCAAAATGTTTCCGAATAATATCCATCATCACTTAGTACTTCACCGATTGATTGATTGTGGAGTCGAGTTAAATTCTGCATGTAGAACATATTTTGATACTTACAACATCAATGTGTGATATTAGCCTCAAAAAAAAACACTCGCATAACAGAAAGGTGATGCAACTTGTGAGGAAACATGTTCGAACGCTATCGACTATTTTGGTTTCAACAAAAAAAAGTAGAAGGTTTGAAGATTAACGAATATTTAAAATACCCAAAAATAATACGCAATAAAATTACTCTTGGCTTTCTTGGATCTCTCCCAATATCCCTTAAGCCTTGAGTTAAAACACCCTTGGACGCTGTTTAATGATCTTTAAGATGTCTTTTCCTTATCTGCGTGGTTGACTTCTTCTTCTTAACCGCTTTGTTGATGGAGGAGAATTTTATTATAGAGTCGACATCATCATATAGTTTTTAGGGATCCAAGCATATAGTCCTCGCCTCTTGTTCCGACGCTTATTTGATATGCATATCGACTTATGTGGTTCAAAAATAATGCCGAAGCATTTCCATCGGCTTGTCACATCTCTTAATTGATGCACTATCAATATATAAATATCCCTCTTTGCTCGTAGACCATCGCTGAGAAGATACTTGTCCGAATGCGCACAACATCTTCCCCGACTAAGAACTCGATACAATGGGCACAAAGTAATCCCATCATTTCAAATTTTTGCAAGTACAAGTTACTAGGTAGTCCCATCGAAATGCACATCATATTTTGATGCATTTTATTCTCTAAGTTTCACCAAATACTCCATGGTTCGTATCCGACTTAGTTATCGATAGCCTCCAACTCCATGCAAAATTCCTCTTCAAACATAGTGTAAACCTTTCTTGTATAAAAACATAGCAGCCTTATTTAGAATTGACCGTCTTAACAACAGAACAATCGATGATCTACACTTGAAGTCTTCCATGTTCATTCGATGCCATGTCTCCATAACCTTTTCCAACCCCAAGAAACAATCGGAGCAAACTTGTTGGTTTAGATATTCCATGACATACATTGTTCTGGACTCACTACGCTATGCTGACAAGATGCCCATGCGAATGAGTCCTTTTAATGCAAAGTGGACCACTTGATCTAATCTTATAAAGCTCGACCAAGCATGATCATGCAAATTGCCTTCTTCTAACATGCGCACCAAGCCTCTTAAACTCTTCCTCCGAGTCACACTTACTCATGCATTTATAAAATACCTTGTACTATCTTATTACTATTAAAGCAATGAACCTTGGAAGGAGCTTTCTTTGAAATATGCCATTGGCACAACCTATGATGAGTTTGCGATAATACAATTTCAATAGCTCTCGCCATAGCCTGATCTTGATCAGTGAATATTGTTATAGGATGTCTGTCATTCATCAACCAAAGAAAAGTTTGGAATAGCCATGAGAATGACTCAATTGTCTCTTCTGATAAAAAGGCTACTCCAAATAATACATTTTGCCAGTGATGATTCACTCCAACAAGAGGTGCACAAATGAGATTATATTTATTGAGTCGATAGCTTGTATCAAAAATTATCACATCCCCAAAATAATCATATTCTATCCTAGACATGCCATTACTAAAAAAACTTACTAAGCAATCACTCATCAACTTGCACATCCCATGCAAACATCCATCCACGCTTTTCCTTAAATAATCAGATAATGCATTAATCCACCATTCACAATCCTTGATCTTTTCTTTCTCAATAAAATTGAAAGCATCTCTTTTGAACCCGATATTTCTACGCCGCCAACTTCCTCTAGATAATGCATATTGCTCTAATACCTCCATTGTCTTCAACACGACGCCTTCTCATCGCTAATGCATCTGATCCGAGAAGAAGGTGCTGTGCTCGCCAAAGAATGATTATGACTTTCAGATTTTTTAATCGTCCATCTCCAAATCAACAGAATCTAATCATATGACAACCGCTCTTGTATCAACTGAATTTGTTAAGCTATTTAGATGGTGACTTCTTCCAGCTTTTGCACATAGAAAATCTTTGATTTCAATTTCTTTGAGTTTGGCCAATAACTAGTGGTCCTTCAACATGAACCCAATTTGATGTGCATAGTCACAAGATGCATACTGTTCATTCTCAAGCTTTTCAAATTTGGGTCATTTGAGATTTATGCCAAACAGATACAAAATATGCTAGAAAATATAGATGCAAAATACCACCCACCACCCAAACTTCCTCAAATGCTTACATTGAATGCCCTATACATCATAAGTAGTGTAAAATAAATGAAAAAGGTCAAAATGGTGACCTCCAAAGAGTACATGAGTGATGCAAAAAATACCCTAAACTATCCAAACTCTCAAATGCTTCCATTGAATGCCCTAAACATAATCATAAGAAATTGACAAAAAAAAACTGAAAAGGTCAAAATGGTATTCTCCAAAGAGGTACACAGAGTAGATGAAAAAATACCCACCTAAAACCACCAAAACCGCCATCAAATGCTTTGAATCTAACATAATCATAAGAAGTTGGCAAAATAAATTGAAAAATTATCAAAAAATGGTCTCCAAAGAGATACAGAGAAGATGCACTAAACTAAACCACCACAAGCCCTAAATGCTTCCATTGTAACCTATACATAATCATAAGAAGATGGCAAAATAAGAAAAAAGGTCAAAATGCCAGACCTCCAAAGAGGTACAGTACAAATGCAAAATACCCATCCAAAACCATCCAACCGCCATCAAATGCTTCAGAATGCCCTAAACATAATCATAAGAAATTGGCAAAAAAATAAAAAAATCAAAAAGATCTCACTCCAAAGAGGTACACAGTACGATGCAAAATACCACCCACATCCAAACTTCCTCCAAATGCTTCCATTGGAATGCCCTAAACATAATCACATGAGGTAAATAAATGGAAAAGTCAAATGATCCCAAAGAGGTACACTGAGTATGATGCAAAATACCACCCAAAACCATCCAAACTGCCATCAAATGCTTCATTTGGAATGCCCTAAACATAATCATAAGAAATTGGCAAAAAAAAATTGGAAAAAAATGCCAAAAAAGATCTGTACCCTCCAAAGAGGTACACAGAGTACAGATGCACTAAACCCCAAAACCAAACTTCTCAAATGCTTCCTTTGGAATGCCCTAAACATAATCATATGAGGTAAAAAAAAAAGAAAAAAAAATCAAAATGTCTGTACTCTCCAAAGAGTACACAGTAAAAAAATACACCAAAATCACCAAATCGCCTCAAATGCTTCCATTATAATGCCCTAAACATAATCATAAGAAATTGGCAAAATAAAAAAAGTCAAAATGATGTACCTCCAAAGAGGTACACAGAGTGATGCAAAATACCACCTAAAACCATCAAACTTCCTCAAATGCTTCCATTAATGCCCTATACATAATCATAAGAGTTGGCAAAATAAATGGAAAAAAGGTCAAATGATCTGCATCCAAAGAGGTACAGAGTACGATGCAAAATACCACCGAAAACCATCCAAACCGCCATCAAATTGCTTCCTTTGAATCTAAACATAATCATAAGAGGCAATAACCGGGAAAAAAAGGTCAAATTCAGACTCCAAAGAGGTACACAGAGTACGATGCAAAATACCCCAAACCACCCAAACCGCCATCAAATGCTTCCTTTGAATGCCCTAAATATAATCATAGATCAATAAAGGAAAAATATAAAATGGTACTCCAAAGAGGTAAAAGAGTACAAATGCAAAAATACTCAAAAATAAAAAATCACAAAAAAAAGCCCAAATTGTTTCTAATGATTTAATGAACATATTCTCTTATGAATCAAGAGAAACATTAATGAAAAAATGCAAAAAACAAAAAAATGAGAAACATTAGATGAATTTCTATTTAAAACATCCAGCTAAAATCAATTTCCTCAATCTTCATCTTTCATGGTTCTTAAAATAATGAGATCATCTAATGTTTGAAAAAAAAAATAATAAATCATATATTTTTAAATTCCTAATCAAGACTTCAAAATGTAGTCTGCAATAATAGCCATCAGTTATTAAAATATATTTAGATCTTGTGGGAGCTAAAACGGAAAAATCAATTCTGGATTGAGTACATACGTATGCATAATATTTTCATTTTAAAAGAAGCTTTCAGCAATTAAATGGAGGAAAATAACAAAAAAATATCAGACTTATATATATATAACATTAAAGTTTAATATTTATAAATATAACATTATTTTATGCATGAAATGATGCATTTTATTTTAAAAATTAATGGATGTTATCATAAATATTAAAATTTAGATAATCGTATGTAAATATGCACATTTATATTAGATATATAAATATATAAAAATTATTTATAAATATATATATATATATATATATATATATATATATATATATATATATATATATATATATATATATATAATTAAGTTCTATTATTTATGATGAAATTTCTGATAATTATGCTAAAATGATTTCTATATCTAAAAATTCTTGGTGTACAGTTGATAAATAGAACCATAATTTAATGAGAAAATTGTGAAATTAAAATCAATTAAATGAATTAAAATTAAATGTTAATTTTTTACATAAATAAATAAATGAAATTAAATAAGAATAACTTATAAATGAAGAAAAGATCATTATGATTAGACAATTTTATACAATATTAAAAAAGGGGATGCACTTGAGATTTAAATTAGATATATTTTATAAATTATTTTTACTTAAAATTGTTTTATTAATATAAAAATGATTTTTTTATTTGAAAGAATGATTATAGTATTTATAATATGTTATAATTATTATATGCATAATAATTAAATTTAAAATCTAATTAATATTAACTCATTGTCAATTATATAAAATTATGAAGAGGATAAGATTTTAAGGTATATATGATATTAAAGAATTTATTTAAAATATAATTTGATCGCCGCTACAGATATTATTTTATAGTTTCTTTTCTTCTTTTTAAGAGTTTATTTGATCACTTTAAAAAATATACTGAAGCAAACAAAAAAACAACTTTGAAGGTATCCATGAAAGAGTACCTTAAAAGATTATCAATTTATGTAATTAATTCACCCAAATAAAGCTATGAGTTTGTTGCCAACAATTTCATGCAAGCTTTCTCCCTTCATATGAAATAAGATAATATCTTCATTTCTTCTCAGTAAAGAAGGCTGTCTCCGGCGGCGGCAGATCAACGACCAAAATCTGAGCAGCGGCTAGGCTATGGTAATCAGGATGTCGGAAAGCTCGGAAGGCTCTGATCTGAAATGAGAAAATGGGGGCAGCCCGTCAGTTTCGTCCCTAAATGAGGACGAAGTCAATCGCCCTTTTCAATGGGGGTGATAGCCAGTCGTTCGTTGAACAAACGATTAGATTTATTTTTTTTAAAAAAATTTATGCCTAGTTAGCTAATTAATATTTTAATAAAACTTATTTTAAAATTTAGCTACTAAATAATTAGAGACAATTAATACTAAATTATCATGTATTAACTATAATATTATATATTAATTATAAAATATTATGTATTAATTATAAAATATTATATAATGATATCTACAATTATATGATAATATATAATATATATATATATATAAATTAATATACAATAGTTTATAATCAATGCAGAATAACTTTATATTGAGTAAATATCATATATGACATTTGAAGTTCAAATACAGAAGTTATATCCTAACTCCTCATTTAATAACTTTTCAGAGAACTAATATATCACATGTTTAATAATCAAATAAACAAATAAAGGCTGAATAAAAATCGTCATCTTTAATAAAGACCATTCACGAATTCTATAAATTGAGAAAATATTACGTCCGAGACGTATTTTGCGGGTATCCATGATTTATTTTCTTGCTTTCGAAATGAGCAGATAACGACGGCTTTTTTCCTGACTACCAGAACGCCGATGGATAATGGACGCAGAGAAATATTTTCACCGCCAAGCTGCTTCGCAGGAATTTAAAGAAATATATGCAGATTTGGTTAGTTTTTTTCCAAAACGAGAAGAGAATGTACTCATCTTTTACAAAAGAACCATGAAGATGGAGAACGCGAGAAATAACAACCATTTGATAATGTATTAAATACAAATTCATCCAGAATGCCGCGGCATTTTTTTTCTCTTATTAGTGATATTCTGTTTCTATTAAGAGAATATGTTCACATTCCATTAGAAGCAATTTGATGTTTTTTTGTGAATATTTAATTTTGAGATTTCAGACTGCATTGTACCTCTTTGAGGGTCTGATCATTTGACTTTTTTCACATTTTTTGCCAACTTCTTATGACATGTTATTAGGAAGCATTTCATGTGATTTTGGGTGGTAGCATCAGACTGTACTTTGGAGACAAACCTTTTTGATTTTTCTTTTTCCGCTTTTTTTGCCAACTTACATGTATGTGCATCCAGGAAGCATTTGATGGCGTGTGATTTTGTGTCATACTGTACCTGGAGGGTACAAATCATTTGACCTTTTTTTAATTTTTTTTGCCAACTCTTATGATTATGTAGTGTATGCAGAAGCATTGATGCTGATTTTGGTGTAAGATTCAGACTCTCTTGGAGGGTACACTATTTTTGACCTTTTTTCCATTTTTTTTACTCATGATTATGTTTAGGCATTATAATGGAAGCATTTGATGTGATTTTCGGGTATTTTGCATTCAGACTGCACCCTTTGAGGGTACTTTTTTGATCTTTTTTTAATTTTTTTGCCAACTCCTTATGATTATGGCATCAAAGGAAGCATTTGATGTGGGTATTTAGTGCATCTCAGACTCGGTACTTTGAGGGTATAGACCATTTTGACCTTTTTTTTCCCATTTTGCAACTTATGATTATGTGGCATTGCAGGAAGCATTTGATGGCGCTTTGTGATTTTGGTGGTTTAGATCTCAGATCCTACCTCTTTGGAGCCCATTTTTTGATCTTTTTTCCAATTTTTTTTTGCCAACTCCTTATGATTATGTTTAGGCATTATAATGGAAGCATTTGATGGCGCTTAGGGTTTGGTGGTTTAGTGCATTCAGACTGGTACCCTTTTGAGGGTACAGACCATTTTGACTTTTTTTTCCATTTTTTTGCCAACTCCTTATGATTATGTTGGCATTATAATGGAAGCATTTGATGGCGCTTGGGTGGTTTCGGTGGTTAGACTCAGACTGTACCTCTTTGAGGGTACGATCATTTTGACCTTTTTTTCCATTTTTTTACTCCTTGATTATGTTTAGAACATCAGGAAGCATTTGATGTCGCTTGGTGATTTTAGACCAGATGTACTCTGTACTTTGGAGGGTACATTTTTTTGATCTTTTTTCCAATTTTTTTTGCCAACTCTTATGATTATGTTTAGGCATTGCAAAGGAAGCATTTGATGGCGCTGTGGTTTGGGTGGTTTAGTATTCAGACTCAGGTACCTCTTTGATATAATTTTTGACCTTTTTTTCCAATTTTTTGCCAACTCTGATTATGTATAGAAATTATAATGGAAGCATTTGATGGCGCTTTGGTGGTTTCGGTTATTTTCCATCCATATTTTCTAACATATTTTGTATATTCGCCGTAAATGCTAATGACCCAAATTTGGAGAAACTCACCACTGCTCGAATGAAACGGAGGCATATGCAATCGCATCGACTATGCACATCAAATTGGCTTCGTTTGGAAGGACCATACTAGTTATTGGCCAAACTCAAAGAAATTGAAATCAAAAGATTTTCTATAAAAGTCTCTAAGAAGTCTCCTAAATAAATACAAAATTCCGTAAGTTGATACAAGAACTTGTGTCAGCCATGATTAGATTCTCTATTGATTTGGAGGGAATTGGCATTAAAAAATATCAAAGTCATAATCATTCGTGAGTCACGACCTACATCTTCTCGATCACATGTGATGCATTAGATGAAAGGCCCGTGTTGAAGACAATGAGGTCGGTATTAGAGCAATGATGCATTCCTATCTAACCGAGGAAGTTGCAGAGAATATCGTTCACAAAAGAGATGCTTTCAATTTTATTCAAAAGAGAAAAGATCGAGGATCGAATGGTGATGAGAATGCATTAATACGCTTGTTTAAGGAAAAAGACATGGGATGTTTGCATGGGATGTGCAAGTTGATGAGTCGATTTAGTAAGTTTTTTTTTTTTGTAATGGCATGTCTAGATAGAATATGATTGTTTTGGGATGTGATAATTTTGATACAAGCTATCAATTCAATAAATATAATCTGTTTGTGCCTCTTTGGAGTGAATCATCACGGCAAAATGTATTATTTGGAGTAGCCTTTTATCGAAGAGACATTGAGTCTCATGGCTATTCCAAACTTTTCTTCGCTGATGAATGACGTACATCCTATAACAATATTCACCGATCAAGATCGCATGAAGAGCTATTGAAATTGTATTGTCGCGATACTCATCATAGAGCCAATGGCATATTTCAAAGAAAGCTCCTTCCAAGGTTCATTGCTTTAATAATAATAAGATAATACAAGGGCTATTTTATAAATGCATGAGTAAGTGTGACTCAGAGGAAGAGTTTAAAGAGGCTTGGTCTGCCATGCTAGAAGAAGGCAATTTGCATGATCATGCTTGGTTGTCTGAGCTTTATAAGATTAGATCCAAGTGGTCCACTGCATTCAGCAAGGACTCATTCTGCATGGGCATCTTGTCAACGCAACGTAGTGAGTCCACGAACAATGTATGTCATGGAATATCTAAACCAACAAGTTCGCCACGATTGTTTGGGTTGGAAAAGGTTATGGAGACATGGCTTTGAATGAACATGACGAAGACTTCAAGTGTACTATCGATTCCCGGTTAAGACCACCCAATTCTAAAACAAGTCGCTATGTTTTATACAAGAAAGGTTTACACTATGTTTGAAGAGGAATTTTGCTGGAGTTGGGGCCTATCAAGAACTAAGTCGATGACGTGACCATGGAGTATTTGAAGAAACTTAGAGAATAAAATGCATCCAAACATGCATTGACAGACTACCCTGTAACTTGTACTTGCAAAAAAATTTGAAATGATGGGATTACTTTGTGCCCATTGTATCGAAGTTCTTAGTCGTGAAGATGCATTCGACAAGTATCTTCATGGTCTACTGAGAGAGGATATTTACAATGAAAGGCATACAAAATTAAGAGATGTGCAAGCACGATGGAAATGCTTCGCATTATTTTCAACCACATAAGTCGATATGCATATCAAATAAGCGCCGTGGCACAGAAATAAGAGAGGGACTATATGCTTGATCCCTAAAAACTATATGATGATGTCAACTCTATAATAAGTGGAATTCTCCAACCGCAAAGCGCTTAGAAGAAGAAGTTAACCAGTGACAAGGGAAAAGACATCTTAAAAGATCCGCTAAGCAACGCCCAAAGGGTGTTTCCAACTCAAGGCTTAAGGATATTAGAGATCCAAGAAAGCCAAGAGTAATTTTCTATTGCGATATTTTGGTATTTTAAATATTGCATTAATCTTCAAACCCTTCTACTTTTGTGCGTAAACCAAACTAGCCCGATGCGTGGTGCTTCCTCACAAGTCAGATCACCTTTCTCTGCTATGCCAAAGTGTTTTTTAGAGGTACGCACATAATATCACATCGATGTGTAAGAAAGTATCAACTAATACGATGTTCTACATGCGTGAATTTAACTCAGCTCCACAATCAAACAAGCACAAGGGTACACCTATGATGGATATTATTTCGTGAAAATATTTGATACATGACATTATCCGCTTTGATTGGTTTGAGAAGAGATTTGACTTTTTTTTAAGCAATAGTGATTGAGTTAATCGCTGGAAATTATAATCATCGACTATCAATAAATATGTACCAAAAGATATTGACTTTTTTTTTATTTTATGCAACTCCTTATGATTATGTTTTGCATTATAAGGAAGCATTTGATGCATTGGGTGGTTTCTGGTTTAGTGTATCGACCTATTTCTTGAGGGTAGATCATTTTTAATCTTTTCCGCTTTTGCAACTCTTATGATTATGTTTTGAAAGATTGATTGATGGGTGGGATTTTGGTTTAAGACCAGACTGGTACCTCTTTGAGGTACGATCATTTTGACCTTTTTTTCCATTTTTTTTGCCAACTCTTATGATTATGTTTAGCATAAAAGGAAGCATTTGATGACGATGTTTGGTGGTTTAGTGTATCTATACTGTGTACCTTTGGTGCAATTTTGACTTTTTTTTTTTTTGCCAAATCCTTATGATTATGTTTAGCATTATAATGGAAGCATTTGATGTCGCTTTGGGTGATTTGGTGGGTATTTTGATCTCAGACTGGTACCTCTTTGGAGGGTACATACCATTTTGACCCTTTTTTCCATTTTTTTGCCAACTTATGATTATGTTTAACATTAAAGGAAGCATTTGATGGCTTGGGTGATTTTGGTGGTATTTGCATCTCACTGTACCTTTTGGAGGGTACATCATTTTGACCTTTTTTTCCTTTTTTTTTGCCAACTCCTTATGATTATATGGCATCATAAAAGGAAGCATTTGATGGAATTTGGGTGCGGGTTTTTGTGTACTGTACCTCTTTGAGGAGACCATTTTTTTGATTTTTTTCGCTTTTTTTCAACTCCTTATGATTATGTTTAGAACATCAAAAGGAAGCATTTGATGGCGGTTGGTTATGCCAGACTCACTCTTTGAGGGTACGATCATTTTGACCTTTTTCCATTTTTTGCCAACTCTTATGATTATGTTTAACATTGAAAATGGAAGCATTTGATGCAGCTGGTTAGTGCATTCAGACTGTGTACCTCTTTGAGGGTACAATTTTGACCTTTTTTTTCCATTTTTTTTGCCAACTCTTATGATTATGTTTAGGCATTCAAAGGAAGCATTTGATGACTTTGGGTGATTGGTGGTTTTGCATCAGACTGTGGTACCTCTTTGGAGGGTACACATTTTGACTTTTTCGCTTTTTTTTTGCCAACTCCTTATGATTATGTTTAGCATAAAGGAAGCATTTGATGGCGCTTTGGGTGGTTTGGTGGTTTAGTGCATCTCATGTACCTCTTGGAGGGTACATTTTGACCTTTTTTCCATTTTTTTTGCCAACTTCTTATGATTATGTTTAACATCGAGGAAGCATTTGACGATTTTGGGTTTGGTGGTTTAGTGCATCTCAGACTTGTACCTCTGAGGGTACATACCATTTTGACCTTTTTTCATTTATTTATGATTATGCATTATGAAGCATTTGATGCATTGGTTGGGGGTTTTGCATCAGACTCTGTACCTCTTGAGGGTATGCATTTTGACTTTTCCATTTTTTTTGCCAACTCCTTATGATTATGTTTAAAGCATAATGGAAGCATTTGATGGCGCTTTGGGTGGTTTTGTAAGATGCATCTGTACCTCTTTGAGGGTACATCATTTTTGACCTTTTTTTTTTTTTTTGCCAACTTATGATTATGTTTAGAACATTATAAGGAAGCATTTGATGAATATTTATTTTAATAAGATTGTACCAGACTTTGAGTACGTGACCATTTTGACTTTTTTTATTTTTTTCCAAATCCTTATGATTACATACATTCAAAGGAAGCATTTGATGGCGCTTTGGGTGGTTTGGGTTTAGTGCATTTACTCTTACCTCTTTAGGCATGACTTTTTTTGATCTTTTTTTTTTCTGTTTTTTTATATATTATGTATACATTGCAAAATGATATATTATAATCTATTATAAAAATTGCATAAATCTAATAAATTAAGCCTCTAAAGGACAATTAAAAAAAAATTTATTATATATAACTTTAAATCACAACTAATATCTAAAAATTTAAAATATATATACATGAATAATGAAATTTTCAATATTTGTTACCATAAAATAAGTTTTCTTAACCAATAGATTCATAAGATTAATTTATATAAATTTTCAAATCAATGATTTATTTTGATTTAATCAAGAAAAAAAACCCAAAATGTATTAATCATCACTATCAAATACAAATAGATCCATATCATATGTGAAAATATACATTGTAGAATCACTATTCATGACAAGGAAATACTCAATATTCAAGGAAAATATAAGAATCACACTTTAGGAAATCACTTTATTGCATTCACCTCCATGCCAAGTCATCTTCTTCTTCTATTGTGTGACTTCAGAAGTAATGAAGAGAGAGGATGAGTTACATCTCTTCACAAATTTCTTGAAGAAATTTGAATTCTTTGGGAGCTTTACCGATCGATGCATGCACTTCAAAAATGAGTCTTCAAAGCGTAATAAAATATCATCCCGTGTCCATGCACTTCAACTATATGAGATGAGAGAGAAGTTAAACAAAAGCAGAGTAAAATATCATCCCGTGTCTATGCACTTCAAAAAAAATAGCTTCAAAGCCACCTAACGATGCATTAAACAAAATCCTATATCAAACAAAAAATATTGTTCTCACTTTGATTTTAAGTCCCAAACAAAATGTAGCGTGTTTAACTCCCTAAATATATTCATTATCTTTGGCCAATCCTCGTGGTCTACCCACCGGAGGTTTCTGATTCGCTTCCATGTATTTGCAGACAAACATTCAGCCGACACTATTTTCTTGACTGTATCCCACTCACTATGTCGATTGGCCATTTCCTCGATCGCGAAAAGCCCGCCCAAAGATCTTCAACAAGTAATTTGATCTAAATAGCGTAAAAAATCTCAATAAGTTGGACCAGAAAAAAAAAGTTAAGATGAACCAAATTTGAAAGCTTTACAATCTGAAGAATGCTCTTATGGGTTGGTTTGGGCAATGAGTCATAAAATACCGCCTCATTTAATATGCAACCAGAGTGTCCAAGTTGATTATCTATAACGGGCAAGAAGATTAACTCTCACACACGCCGCAGTGATATGCCGGATGAACATTTTGCTCATCTTTCAGCCGCACGCATAACTCGCAGAAAAGAAGAGAACGACATTACACATTACTTTCTAAACAAACAAGAATCAATCATAATACCAAACATTCTCGGGTAACATACCCAATGCAAGCATGAAATGTACAAATATGGGACATACTGAAAGCGACTGGCAAGTAAGCGGGCGCATCAATGTGCATCCGAGATATTGATCCATCAAGAACTCATCGACCGCTCGTAATAATGATATTCCTACCGTGAATACATATCACCCCTAATAAATATTTTAAAGTGATCAAAACGAATAGGTTTATTTTATGTATGAAGGACCGACAGAGGTTTCGACTTACTTGTCCTGAACCGAGCACGACGTGTCAATAAGATCGAGCATCGCTTAGGCAAAAAAGATGAGAACTCAACAACATGAAGTGCCTCTGATGCCTGCAACGAAATTACTGATGACAAAAGCTAACGATGAAGAGCTACATTCACTATGAATAAATCCTCGATCTAGAGATGATGCATACCTCCAACCGATGCTTCCACCACACTACTGCGGGTCATCGACCTTTATTGGCTCATCTAACCTATAAAAAATTTAGTGATGACGAGCTATAAATATGATCGATCGAGATGAGATTATTAATACCACCGATGCTCCTCCACCACAATAGTACTGTGGGTCATCGACCTTTATTGCATCATCTGCAACCTATACAAAAAATTTAGTGAAAGACTATTTCTATTATCTCAAATTTAAAAGAAAGTAACTTAATACCTCTCGACGCCTAGCTGAGTGGAGGCCACCACATCATTTATTCTTGCTCGAGACTTCAAGTGTGTGTGAAAGGGAAGTAACAATTTTCCTCTTTCTTATCTCCCGAGCTTTAACACCACGCCAATGTGCCAATTACGTTTCGAGCATCACATGTGTAGTGGTGGCCTCCACAAGAACTTCTACGGCCAATTCCACCCCTTTGAAGTATCCAACTCAATGGAATCTCCGTAGCCTCCACAAGAGCTTCCTCTGTTGTACCCTCCTCGTGGGTCAGACATGTGGTAGTCTCCCTGGGTACCATCTGTGGAAGCTCCCGGTAGCCTCCTCAAGAGTTTCCTGGTGACCCCAGAACCTCCCCCAGCATTTGGGGTAGGACCTCACGCCTGGATAGAACATCCTCGATAGCAAAGAACCCAAATCAAGCCCATCCAACCTCTCGCCATTTGTTGTATGGAAAGACGATATCGTCTCTCAGTCCTTCAAACTCGCAAACATCCTCTCCACCGAAAGTCCGGGTAGTGAGAGGGCGTGCTAAACACGGATGGGGAGAATATCGAGGAGAGATAAGGAGAGTCGGGGGCTTCAGAATTGGACTTAAAATGGGACTACTATCTGCCCACATGTAGATTGTCAAGGGGACTCGAATGAAGGAGCCAATTCTCGCCTTCCAATAAGTCCTCGAATGAAAGGCACTGGTAAAAGGATAAAAAATTTTGAAGACATACAACATAAATGGATACATTCTTATATGAACTAAGTGATATTATTATGTCACCGGCCCCTCCCAAACCTGAAAGCATTTTTTGGGAACTCTATTTTAGCCCATCGCAAAGATAATGCGCTTTTGCGTGTTGGATGACGCTTATGATGCTTATGTGCTCACCCCCATATCTACAATGAATATATTAAACAAGAACTTCAAGACATTATATTTCACATTAATGGAGATATAAACATACCATCGTGGTGACAAATCCACTCATGTAACCGCCTTCCTGTCTCAATCTTTGATGCAATAACATCAAATTGGGAGAGACTAGAAGTCCCAATGGCATCCAGACTCAAAGAAATCTATCTATATCATCTAGAAGCAATCAATTCCGATGCCACCGTAATTGTGATATACAAAAATAGATTTGATAAGAAAACGATATACAACCGACAAACCGGTGCGCAGCCATCTCAATTTCGCCGCTTTCAGAATCCGATGAACAAATAGGATTGCCATACAACCTTCTCCCTCTCTTGCATCCCTATCATCAATGCAACTTCATCGTGGGTGAAAGGAAGCCCACCCAGAAAGCTTTTTTTATGTCCCAAAGAAGACAGATCGATGTAATGGCAACCGAAGCTCAAATGCTTCATATTTCAATCGGAGTTGAAAAAAAAAAAAAAGTCAAAAGATGTACCCTCAAAGGTACATGTCTGCTAACCATTAAACCAAAGCGCCATCAATGCTTCCTTTGCAATTTAAACATAAGGAGTTGGCAAAAAAATTGGAAAAAAAAGGTCAAAATGTACCCTCAAGGTACCAGGTCTGAATGCACTAAACCAAAACCCCAAATGCTTCCTTTGATGTTAACATAATCATAAGTTGGCAAAAAAAAAAAAAAAGATAAAAAAGTGATCTCCTCAAAATTTAGTCTGAGATGCACTAAACCACCGAAACCCAGCTGCCTGCTTCCTGCAATGCTAAACATAATCATAAGTTGGCAAAAAAAAAAAAAAAAGGTCAAAATTGATGTACCCTCAAAAGGAACAGTACAAATGTACTAAACCACCGAAACCACCAAGCGCCATCAAATGCTTCCTTTGCAATATTCTAAACATAATCATAAGGAGTTGGCAAAAAAAAAAAAAGTCAAAATGATCGTACCCTCAAAGAGGTACACACAGTTGCACTAAACCACCAAACCAAAGCGCCATCAAATGCTTCCTTTGCAATGTTAAACATAATCATAAGGAGTTGGCAAAAAAAAGGGAAAAAAAAAGGTCAAAAATGTCTACCCTCAAGAGGTACCAGTCTGAATCACCAAAACCACGCCATCAAATGCTTCCTTTGTAATGCCTAAACATAATCATAAGAGTTGGCAAAAAAAGGAAAAAAGGTCAAAAATGATGCACCCTCAAGAGGTACCGTTGAGATGCACTAAACCAGAAACCACCAAGCGCCATCAAATGCTTCCTTTGCAATGTTAAACATAATCATAAGTTGGCAAAAAAAATTAGAAAAAAGATCAAAATGGTACCCTCAAAGGGTACAGAGTCTGTACTAAACCCAAACCATGCGCCATCAAATGCTTCCTTTGCAATAAACATAATCATAAGGAGTTGGCAAAAATGAAAAAAAAGGTCAAATGGTGTACCCTCAAAAGGTACAGTCAGATGCACTAAACCACAAAACCACCAAAGCGCCATCAAATGCTTCCTTATAATGCCACAACATAATCATAAGGAGTTGGCAAAAAAGCGGAAAAGATCAAAAAAGTGCACCCTCAAGAGGTACAGTCTGAGTCTGACCAGAAACCATTTTTGCTTCCATTGCAATGTTAAACATAATCATAAAGTTGGCAAAAAAATGGGAAAAAGGTCAAAATGATCAGTACCCTCAAAGAGGTACAGGAGCTGAGATACATACCAAAACCAAAGCGTAAATGCTTTATTGATATTACATACATAATCATAAGGAGTTGGCAAAAAAATGGAAAAAAGGTCAAAATGACCCTCAAAAGGGTACCAGATGCTAAACTAAGCGCCATCAAATGCTTCCTTTCTGATGTTAATCATAAAGTTGGCAAAAAAAATAGAAAAAAAATGTCAAAAATGATCTGTACCCTCAAAGAGAGGTATGCAAATACAAAATACCACCAAAAAACCAAAGCTATCAAATGCTTCCATTATAATTCTCATAATGTCATAAGAGTTGGCAAAAAAAAAAAGATCAAAATCGTACCCTCAAAGAGGTACAGAATGCAGAATCTAAACCGAAACCACCCAAGCGCCATCAAATGCTTCCTTTAATGTTAAACATAATCATAAGAGTTGGCAAAAAAACTGGAAAAAAAAGGTCAAAAATGATCTGTACTCAAAGAGGTACAGGAGTCTGAGATAAAATACCATAAACCACCAAGCTCAAATGCTTCCATTATAATGCTCATAATCATAAGGAGTTGGCAAAAAAATTGAAAAAAGATCAAAAATGTACCCTCAAAGTACCGAGTCTGATGCACTAAACCAAAAACCACTCATCAAATGCTTATCTTTCTAAACATAATCATAAGGAGTTGGCAAAAAATGAAGATTAAAAGGTCTGCCTCAGGTACAGAATGATAAAAAACCCGAAACCACCCAAAAAATTAATGCTTCATTACATAATCATAAGTTGGCAAAAAAAAATGAAAAAAATGTCAAAATGATCGTACCCTCAAAGTACAGTCTGATCAAAATACCACCCAAAAAAAATCATCAAATGCTTCCATATAATATATACATAATCATAAGGTTGGCAAAAAAAATGGAAAAAAAGGTCAAAATGATCGTACCCTCAAAGTCTGACAGTCTGATCTAAAACCCAGCTGCCAAATGCTTCCATTATAATGCCTAACATAATCGTAAGGTTGGCAAAAAAAAAGCTGGAAAAAAAAAAATGGTGCGTACCCTCGAGGTAGTCTGAGATGCACTAAACCACCAACCGCTTGTCAATGCTTCTGAATATAATGAACATAATCATAAGGAGTTGGCAAAATGAAAAAAAAAGGTCAAAATTGCACCTCCAGAATTACAGTCTGAATCTGAAATAACATATAAAAAGCGATCTTTCAGTATGAAGAAAGAGCGAAAATTCATTCAAGTTGGGAATGCATGTGTAAATACCTCATGTAGTCACCAATACCTCAATTTATGATTTCTATATCAGCGGCGGCGTCGGACGTCGCATGCGTCGACAACGGGAGCTAAGAGAAAAATCATACGTGACGAGGAATGTCGAGCGTCGGTAATGTTTCTGTTCTTCTCCGGCACACACGCGTTAGCAGGCGGTCGGGGGGAAATGTATTTCTGGCCGATATCGCCATCGGCGTTCTGGGCGGGGGTAGGGAAGCCGTCCGTTATCTTCTTTCTGTTAATCGGTAAAGCGGGGAAAAAATCGGGACATATGTTCCAGGTGGATTAGAGTCCACACGTAAAGCTACGTGCGGACTCCGAACGTAATATTTTCCCCTTGGAGAAGGCATCGACAAGAACATCATCAAACAGCTTCCGTGGAGCACTCTAAGACGGGATAGTGGAAGTGAACAAGATAAAAATTAGAAAAAAAATTCTAAAAAGCTATTATAGGTAATTGCCTGTAGATTTTAAAAAAATTAAAGTATTCTTTGAAAAACAAGTGCTATGATAAATATGCATGCATGGGTCTTTGTAGCGTGGACGGCACTAACATAAAAATATGAATGTATTATAATATATTTGATCTTAAATAATTAAATAGGTTTTCTTTGAGGTGGAGACACGTCAGGAGCTGTAGGCTTATGCCACGTATGGTGCTATCATAATAAATACAACTGAAAAAAAAAATTCAGGTTAATAAATAGGCGGCTTGATAACTTCAAAATAAACAACATGGCTACTTTAATATATATATATATATATATATATATATATATATATATATATATATATATATATATATATATATTAATCGTGTCAACTTGTTAGCAGATAATTTTAGAGAGCTCCAGCTAAATTGCTTTACAAGAAGTAAAGTCACTGTAAGATAAAATAAAGACAGACTGATAATAGACAAAGCTAAATAAAATTTCAGATCAAATATATGAAAAATTATGATCTGAAGACTAAAATCACTGACGAGCCTTAATAGTTAACATAACTCTACTGGTAGAATAACTGATATTTCTTAGAATAAATCGCAATAATATCAGAGGCATAAGTCATTCAACTTTCAAATAACCTCTTCCTGCTCAACTAAACAATCGAATAACAAAAAAAACCAAACTTAAAGCGAAAGAGATCGTATGTAGCAAAATAAAGAAACAAGGAAGATTCTTGAAATATGTAAAAGTCTTAGATCGGATAATAAAGAAAGTAGAGTATAAATAGAATTAGGAGGAACAACAGGATGTAATATTACGAAAAAGCTTTAAACCACTGCTCGCCTTTCTTATACTTCCTCTTGCATTTCTTTCTGGTGTGCTCACCGGAAACCCCATCTTCTCCGGCAGGAACCCTAGCATTCCCTCGCATTCTCGGCATCTCCTCCTCTCTGAGCCTTTTAGGACCGCTCGGCGTGATCCACGAAATAACCTCTTTTCAATTCCTTCCCCGAGAAGCTATATCTAACGACTGAAAAGAAAAGCAAAGCGCACTATAAACGGTTCAGATCCAATCTCCCAGTTAAAGTGCCCGGATAGATCGAATGGTCAGTTTTAAACCGCGGATCCAACGGTTAAGACAGAGCCCGGTTTTATCCTTAGATCAACGGCTCAGATAGAACCCAGATCAAATTGGATCCTATCACCCTCGCTCTCCCCACTTCAGAGGTCGTGCGGGTGTTGGTCTCGTCGCTTGCAGATGAATCCACGATTGTTCGTGAGGCCTCCGTCTCCGCCCTCAAGGAAAATCCCCACTGTTTCTCAGGTCCATGGAAGCAGTCGCTTTTCAATCCTTGCCCTACTTCAGCTTTGAAACGAAGGACCGGCTCCGAATCCGCATCACCGACACCGACCAGCCGAGGTGGGAATACCGCCAGAAGTCATCCCACGTGAGACGCTTCCCAGCAGCCAACAGAGCAGCAACTGACAGCCGTATTCTGTCCCAGGCCGGTTGTGACCTCATCCCACCCTCACCAGAATCTCTCCCTTCTCCTTCGCCGTCACCCGCCGCTCCACCGGCGAGGTCCTCTTTCACCACGAATGGCCACAGCCTTTTCTTCAAAGATCGCTATTAAGAGATCTCGTCGTCCCTGCCTGGCGACAGAGCCAATCTGTACGGCCTCAGCGAGCACACCAAATCATCATTTCGGCTCGTTCCCGGCGAGACGCTGACATTGTGGAACGCCGACATAGCGGCCAAGTTTCCGAATGTGAACCTTTGTGTTTGGCAACGGTTTTACTTAAGATTTAGGCTGTTAAATTCAGTAAATTCTGTCAAATATAAAATTCCTATTTTTTTCTTAATTAAAATATTATGATAAAATTAATTTTAATTTAATATTATTAATTATTTATTAATATGTAATTATAAGTTAATTATAAATTATTAATTATGATTATTAATTAGATTTAAGTAATTTTAGTTAATATAATAGTTGATAGTTTTAAATTTAATTTATTTATTTAAATTGATTTAATAAAATATTATTTAAGATTAACTTATAAGTTATTAAAATTAAATTATAATTTAGTAAATATAATTATAATTGTTATAAATTTGATAGTTAATTAATTTAAAAAATTTGCATTTTATCTGCTTAATATAGTTTTATTCTTAGATATTAATCTATTAATAGAATTTAATAGTTATAAATTTTAATTAATTAATAGTTAATATTAATACATAGTATTTTAAATTAATTAATATACTATTAATTGATTAATTAATATATATTTAAGTTAATTTTAATTATGTATTATTAATGACTTATTGATTAAAAAAACTTTTTTAAATCCTAGTAAACTTAAATATTCAAATAAATTATCAAACATATTTCAGTATTTAGCAGAATTTAACTAATCCTTATCAAATATTTTTCAGAATTTAACTGCTCAGAATTTACTAAATTCAGATATACTGAATTTACTAAATCTTATTTGAAATAAATCAAATCTCTTACCAACCACCTAGTTGACATCCATTCTACATGGACGTCAGTTCACCGACGGGAGCAATGCATGCGTACTATTGGTTAATAGCAATAGGATGGATGTAGTTTTATGGGGGGAGCTATATTTCCTACAAAGGGATTGGCGAAGTTTTGGATTTCTACTTCTTCTCCGGACCAACGCCGGTGGCTGTTATGGATCAGTACATGGAGCTCATTAGAAGGCCAGAGCTAATGCCTTACTGGTCTTTTGGATTTAACCAATGCCGCTATGGCTACAAAAACAATCCCTCTCTCCGTCATGTGGTTAGACATCGACTACCATGGATGGTTACAAAGACCACCCTCGACCCCATCAATTTCCCTCCGACAAGATGAGGAATTTCGTCGAACAGCACCACAATGGCCAGAAATACATTATCATACTCGACCCCGGTATCAGCGTGAACACTACATATGCAACATTTCAGAGAGGACTGAAAGCTTGAGTTTTTATAAAATGGAACGGAACCAACTACCAAGGCGTTGTTTGGCCTGGCCAAGTCTACTTCCCTGACTTGCTGGAGTCCGGACGCATCCCGACTCCGCACGTAATAATTTTTCGACTTCCTGAACCCTACCGCTTCCGAATTCTGGAGCCAGGAGACTTCCATCTTCCGTAGAATGTTGCAATTTGATGGCTCTGGATAGACATGAACAAAATATCCAACTTCATCAATTCCCCTTCGCTCACAGAGCTTGTTACTCCTCCTTACAAAATCAACAACATCGGAGTCCATCGGCCGATAAACAACAAAATTGTACCCAGCCTCTAGTTCCACTATGGAGGTCAGACGGAGTACAACGTTCATAACCTGTACAGATTTCTGGAATCCAAGGCGACATGATGCATTGATAAGGGGATACAGGAAAGAGGCCATTCGTTCTCTCGCGGTCGACGTTTATTGGCTCAGGGAAGTACACGGCACATTGGACCGGCGATAATGCTGCGACGTGGGAGGATCTTGCTTACTCCATTCCTTCCATTCTGAATTTCGGATTGTTTGGAATTCCGATGGCTGGAGCTGATATTTGTAGATTCGCTGGTAATACAACAGAGGAGCTTTGCAATCGGTGGATTCAGGATGTTGCATTGGGAAGAGAATTGAAGATGTTTGCAATGGTCGTCCTTGGCTTAGGGGCAGCTGCTGTCATTGGTAGCTGGTGCAACTTTCTTATTGTTCTTTTGATATTTGAAGATCTCATTATGTTCAGTACAACTGACAAATTTGAAGGCTTTATGCTTTATGATAGATTAGAAAATCATGCGTAGTGTGACCCGTTATCTCGTAGACGGGATGTCGAATAACCCATGCCCATATGGGGATGATCTTTGGGAGGCTAATTTTAGATTGATAGGAGACTTAAACAAAAAACAAATGTTGATGGGCTAAAATTAAACTTATTTCAAAATGATAAATAAAATAAACCTACATATATGCTCTTTTTATGCAGGTATTTGAAGATCCTGTTATGCTTTCGGTAAAGTGAGTTAGAAGATCATGATCGTGTGTCTGAGACCGTTATCTCAATAGAGGCGGGGAAGGTCGAATAACATCGATCGACCCTTTATGGGGAAGACGGAGGTTGTCAAAGTTGGATTGATGGGAGACTTAAACAAATTTAAATAAAAGTATTGAGCCTAAATTGAACTTATTTGAAAATGATAAATTAAAGAATAAACCTACATATATGTTTTTTCTATGCAGGTGTTTGAAGACTCCGTTATGCTCAGTAGAGTGGCGTTAAGACTACGGTCGTAGTGTCATGACAATTATCTTCGATAAATAGAGAAAATGAATAGACCTCACGACCTCTATGGGACGGCAGAAATTTCTGAATTTTGGATTGATGGGTGACTTAGACAAAAACAAATAAAAGTATTGACAATTAAATTCAGCTTGTTTGAAAATGATAAATTAAAAATAAGCCTACATATAAAATTCTAAAAGTCTTTAAATAAGAATGATCTTGGAGGGGACTCGACGACTTGTTGACGATCATAAATAAGACTTTTAATGAACTTTAAAGGTTTGTCTCCTAACAATAACAAAAATCAAGTAAAGCTTCTAATTATCTTGATAGTTGCTTACGAACACAAAAAAATTTTAATGAATTTGAAAGCTTATCCATCAATCAGAATAAGGATCAAATATAATCATTCAGAGCAAAAAATAATTTGAAAGAGATTTGTGATGAGCCTACGAGCTTCTCAATAATCATGAGCTAAGGTCCATTAAAACTTAAAGAACCAAATAAGTTATGAATTAGACACCAATAAATAAATATTAATCTAAATAATTGAATAAGATTTTAAAAAATTCCACACCACTGGGCGAACAGAAGACATTAATTAAGGCATTCTTAGATACACCTGCATGTGCTCAGATATAGAGATTTAAAGTATACATTTTAATGTTTTAAACGGCTGCGTAGGTTAAATTGAAATTAATTAAATATTAATCTATAAGATATTAGATCTAATAAGATATTAGATCAATCTATAACATCTTCTATGCCATGGATTACAATCTTTGTAGGAGCGGAAAGGCGTTAATTAAACATTCTTAGATACATCGTATGTTTCAGGACATAAAGATTTAAAATGTAAATTTTAATCTCTAAAAAGCAGGCTAAACTGAAATCAATTAAATATTAATCTAAAAAAATCTTATAAAATATTAGATCATTCTAAAACATTTTTTACATACTCTGCCCGCAAATTAAAAGCGGGAAAATTGAAAATTCTAAATAGACTTCAATATATTAATTTTTCATAAATTATAGAGCAACTATCACTCCATTCAAGTGCTTCAGAACTTATGCAATCATTTGAAAAGATGAATTCTTGTACAAAATATAAAACAATTTTCAATTCAATTTAATTTTTCCAAATTAGTGCAAGTATTCTAAATGAACACCCGCGTGGGCCCCAACACTATGTTGAATGCTTAAATATAAGTGTCTGAGGATGCTGTGTGGGTTGATTCCCAATTAGGTCTATGGGTCCAGGTTAACAAAACCTAATGATGTTGTTATAGCTTTCTCGAGAAAATCTTTGAGAAGTTAATTATATCCCGGTTTAGACTATCTCTAACTTTCCAATGATAACTTGGTTTATCTCGAAGATATTGGAGGGTAATCATTATTGCTAAAATATCTAAGATATTTATATCCATATCCTCAAATCCAAAAATTCTTAAAATATAAATCTGACTAATCCAACATCATTAAATTAATAGAGTCGACAAGATCTAAAATAAAAATTAAATAATTTAAACATTGCATGGGCTCGACATTATCTTTGAATGCTTAAACTTAGTGATTTGAGGATGTTGCATAGGTTGATTCCTAGTTTAGTCTTAGGAGTGAGTTCGGGTTAACAAAACCTAAAAATCTATTATAAGAATGTCAACTTAAGTAAAATATCTGAGAAACTAATTTTGTCATGTGACAGTAGATCTGAACCTCTGTTAGGAGCTAAATAGAGTTAACATAATCTAAAGTTCTCAAATATATTTGATTTAATCAATTAACCACCCCAATGATGGCCATGTTAAATAAAAATTTTAACCGGAGGGGATACTTCAATCAAAATATGATTATAATTTTAAAACAAATTAACTTAGATTGAATATCAATAAAAATACAGAATTTAAAATATCGTTAAGCTATAAATGTCTAAATGAAATTCAATCTAAAAACTTAAAGCTAAAATTCAACCCACCTTTGGTAATTATTTGTCGGTGATAAATTAAGAAAACTTTAGCTCACAAAGAAATCAAATCAATCAAATCACTATGTTTACTCTCAAACAATCTCATGACGTGGGGGCGTGTCCTCTGAGTGTATGGTTTGGCTAGTAGGCTCCACATGATGCAGCTATGACAAGTGTTCTGTAATCAGGTGGTTGCCATCAAATAGAATCATTATATTATGACCACGACTGTAGCTCGTATGCTCCTCAATGGCTCTGCCTTTTGAGTTGTGAATCATATGGTATACTTGATTGGGCAAAAAGCCATCTGTTAGCTAAGGTAGACTTAAACTTATCTCCTTAGACAAACACCATCTCAAGTCTACAAGGATTTCTTGGATGACGTAACTCATATATTACTGATAAGGATCCTTCGATCAGGTTGTTACCTCTTTACTAAGTAGGTAGGGATCATGGGACGGGATGGGAACCATGGGATCTAGATCATCGCGTTCCCCAACCATGCTTTAAGTTAAATATAATGAATTTCATAAACTTAAATTCTAAAACTTTACATGCTGCTATTGTAATGCACAATGCGACCTAACAACTAGCTTTAATCAAAAGTTTTCTCTCACTTATTCGGATGGATAATTAACTATTGGTGCTTGCGCTTATAAGAAACCTAGGAACCGATCTAAAGTCCTAACAAAATGAGGGTGAAATCTCTGGGTAGTGTCTTATCTACTATTCATTTGAATCATTATCTCTCACTATGAGATGGAACAATTCGGTGAAAAAATATATATATATATATATATATATATATATATATATATATATATATATATATATATATATATATATATATATATATAATATATATAAGTGTTAATTATATGTGTGTTGTATATATATATATATATATAGATATTATAACAGTATATATAAAAGTTATATAAGCATAAAAATCATCATATTTATTTTATTCAAAGTATATTAAAATTAACTTGAAATATAATATTGAATGTGTATGTATAAAAAATAAATAATTAATTAAGATTTATGTATGTATAATTAAATGTATTATATATCTAAACTTATAATTTAATATTTATATTTCTAATATTTAATCCATAAAATAAAAGCATATTCACTATAAAAAAGAAATAATAATTGATTTTCATATGTATTAATGATTTAGTGTTATATTATATAGGTTTAAATTTTAGATATATAAATGCATAACAATTATGCTATCATATCTAATTAATAATACCAGCAAGACAGATCCAAATAATATTGTTTTCTTTATTAAGAAGATGTTGGCATTCTCTTAATATACATATATATTCCATATTTTATATATTATTCAAATAGCTCTATATATTGCATTTTCATAGTATTATAACTTCAAAGTATTATTTTGATTATATAGGATTTTGGAATGATAAAGAATATATACAATTTCTTGCATTACAAAGTCCTTCACTAAGACTCACCTCAATAGTTCATTTCAAAGTGTTATAAGAGGCGGTGAGGATACAAGACTCATATTGGCTATTCTCGATAGGAGGAGAATTCAAAAGTCGAGATCATGGTATTTGAGTTAATTCAAGAATTGATTGTTTAGTTTGGTGGTTTGAGCATGTTCATGTTATATATAGAACCTCTTTATACTCTTTTTTTTTCTTTATTATCTTGAATAGTGACTGACAATACTAGAGATAGCACTATAGACAAAACATATCTGTTTCTTGATTGTTCAAACTTCTAATTATTGACCTCTTCTTCTGATGGAATTTTTGAAAATGATAAGATATTCTGTTTGGATAATTTTGGATTGAAATTGTTAAGATTTCCATTGAAATTTAATTCAATATATTTTTAATAACAAGTTATGTTAATTTTTTATATATTTTTCATTGCATATAACAAAATGTCCATCTTCCATATGAAATGAAATGCAACATATTCATTATGATGATTTGTATGTTGGTAGGTAGCGGCGGAATAGAAAAAAAATCCATTAAAATGAATTAAAATAAGAAGTTCAATTTTTTAAAACAAATAAAAGTAAGCAAAAATAAAATAAAATAAATAAGAAGGGACAATGAGTGGATTTTGTCCATATGGATAGTGTCAGTCTTGGCATCTCTGTGGAGCAAAGAGGTAAGGAGATAGGAGCAGGTGGGAGCTGCTTGGCTTGCAAAGGAGCTACGGTTATGAGACCAGAAGACGAGAGAGTCATATGGATGAGATTTCTACAAGCTCAATAGATAGAATGAATAAAGTCATTCACAGCATTAAAACAAATGCATAAACTGGAGATGGGAAATGAGATGTTGCAAATATCATCATGCTCCCAAATTATATTCAAGTCTCACATGTTGGTAATTTTGGCACTACATTCATCATTTTAATATTTTCCCTCAAATCAATGGAGACCATCTCTTCAATAATTTAGCAAGCATTATGTGGGCAGAAATTAGCCACTCTTCATGAAAAGAGTGTTTTAAATGTCGGTGTAATTTTGAAAGATAGATGGAATATATATAAGACACTACCGAGATTTCACCTCATTTTGCGACTTTAGATATGGTTCGGGTTTCATAGGCGCAAGCCCCATAATTAATTACCTCTCTATCAATAAGTGAGAGAACTTTCGATTAAAGGCTAGTCGTTAGATCTCTTGTGGCGTATAGTAGCGATATGGAGTTTCAGAATTTAGGTTATGAAATTCATTATTTTAACTTAAACCAGATGGTTGGGGGAATGATAATGTACCGTCGAATCAAGATTGTCGTTACGGCGTGGTCCTGCTTAGTAGAGGAGATATGAAGCACGTGAAGGATTCATCAATGACACGAGTTACATTCATCCTTGTAGAACTAGGGTGGTGTTTTTCTAAAGAGATAATTTTAAGTCTACCTTAGCTAACAAAGGATTGTTTGGCCTATCAAGTATACACTATGATTCACAACTCAAACGACAAAGTCATTGGGGAAGCATCTGAGATCGTGATCATTAATATAATGGAGCGGCGGCAACCCACTCGATTAGAGAACTACGTAAATGCTTCTTTCGTGGGCCTCTTATTTCGAGTCGGAAGACGCACATCTTTATTGGCGAGATTGATTGAGAGTGAATATATGAGCACGATTTAATTGATTCTTTTGTGAGTTTGAGTTTTCTAAATTTGTTGGCAAATAGTTGTGGAAGGTGATTAAATTGAATTTGATTTAAGTTTTTAATGATAAAATTTCATATAAGTAGTTTTAGATTGATGTTAGAAAATTGTATTTAATTTGATAAATATTTTTTATATACAATATGCAATATATATATATATATATATATATATATATATATATATATATATATATATATATATATATATATATATATATATATATATATATATATATATATATATATATATTGCATATTATTTAACATACATAAGCATCATATTTGTCATTTTCTTTAGACATTATTAAGGACAATCAACTCGAGACAGTCAAGTGCGTGCAAAATCAATAATATTAATCCACATTAAAGATGATTATTAGAATCACAAGCTTTAGATTGAGGCCAAATCATATTTTCTTCTTCGTCTAATATGAAGATATTGCCTTGCGTCGAGAATGAGACGATAATTATTCCAGCTTTTTCGATTTGTGTGGTTGGCCCAAACAGCTCCATCATCACTGTAGATAACAAGATTGGCTTAATTTTTAAATTAGGTCTAATTAAAAATTTAATTAGCTAATTAGGCCGTTAAAAAAATTTTAAAAATAGGCATTGCTCGGTATGGACGACTAGGCAATGTCCCATCCATTTAGTCGAAGGTAAAGCGAGAGCTCGAGCTCTCGGTTTCCTTCGTTTTTCCATCAGATTCCGTGCCCCCGCTCGTGCCGTCGTGCCAAGGCGAGTTCGCCTTTGGCCAAAGTTCTCCAGGCCAAAAAGCTCTGCCGCCAAGGAAGCTCGTGAAGGAGAAGCTCAAGGGTTTTTTATTGGTTTTTTTCGATTTAGGTATTTTAACCTTAAATGAAAAACAATGTTAGATTTTATTTTATGAGTTTAGTTGGTATGTTTAAGCTATTTAGTTTGATTTTCATAGGAAATTTGTGTGAGATCTTATTTTGTATGTGGTGTTTATATTTTTAGGAAAGTTAATTTGTGCATATTTTTGTTTGATTAAGTGCATATGTTTAGTTTGGAATGAGATGTCGATCGATATGTGTATATGTTTGTTTAGTGCATATGATTAATTTTGTGTGAGGTATGGGGTTGCTTTAGGATTACCTAAAATGATGGTTGAGATGTCAATCGATAAATGCAAAAGAGATTGATAGGCTTTAATAAGTGTGCCATCACACAAATTGATTGTTGTGACATTTCGTATTTTGATTTTATTTGTTATGCTTAAATAATTTGATAATTATGAGAGACATCATGTTGCCTTCTAGGATTGTGTGATTGTTTCAAGATCATGCTCCATTTTGACTTCACCTATTAGGATTGAGTGTGTAGAAAAATGAATGCCTAGGTCATCATAATGCATTTCTTGCACTTTCATCATCAGTTACCTTTAATTTATATTATATTTGACAATTTAATATATAGAATTTTAGGATATAAGATAAAATAGAGTATAAGATTTAGGATATAAAATCTCAATGTATTTTGCAGTCTTCTATATCATCTACTAATCCAATCATTTTTGTGCTTAATAGATAGCAGTTCATTTAGTCTCATCATTGTATTTCTACTGAATTAAAATATGTGCATTGACCAGGTGAGACAAAAGATTACTGGTATTCTGTTATTGTTAGTTAGAAATGAGTTCAGATAATGTTTGTATAGTTTTTTATTATGGCGGTGAACTCAGAGTAAACGAAGATTTCATTACAACATATATTAGTGAGAAAAATCGTCCATATATCATGTTAAATATTTCTGTTGAATTTTGTAATGGTTCATGAAATATTTTAATAGCATTTTATGTTATGACCATTTATATGTTGACGGACAGTTTGATTTTTTTTTTTTTTGAACAAATATAAGTAAAATATAACTACATCTTAGGAACTTAAGCCGGCAAAAAAAAAGAAAAATAAGTCAATTAGAAGAAAGAAAAATCCAGAGAGATAGAGAGAGCGACAGAATTAAAGAATTAAAGAAACCTATGTGGTGGATTAGGCTTGGCTTGGAAATTAGTTTGGTTCAAATTGAAATCTAATTTAGCCCTCAATTTTTTTTTTTTAAGTTACATGATCTTAATATTTTTGACAATGAACTTATTTTATAATTTCTAAGGCGGCAAATTTTTAAATGAGTCAACTTAATAAAAATGATTGGCGATGGATGCGATGCACATAAAAGGGAATTGAATTGGATTGACCATAGTGAGGCCATAGAAATGGTGACCATATGAAAATAAATCGTTCGATAGATTTGGAGTGTGGAAATAGATTAAATGAACATTCATATGATCAATTCACTAACATACAATTAGGGCGAAATCTCTGGGTAGTGCCTTATCTACTATTCCATCTGCCTTTTAAAAATTTAATTAACATTAAACAATGCCCTCTTTATCGAAAAGTCAGTGACAAATTTTCGGATCTCACAAATTTCTGGTGACTCCAGTGGGGATCTAAATAGTATTACTTATTTTAATTGAGTTTCATTGAAGTTTATGATTATAGGTAAAATTTTGATATCATTCTCCAGTGTCATTCATATATGAGACTACAACGGGACTAGCCTTCCAAGAAAGGTATATATGAGTGGTGTAAATATTATGACCAAATGTGTCATCCCACCATGCCAATAAAAGCATGTATGGGTCTCTAAAGCACCTGCATGTAACATAGATTTCTCCGTCACGTCAAGAAAGATGTGTATAGGTACTTATATACTTGCAATATCAATAAATATCAATTTTATATTTACAGCAGGTTTTATGTCAAGCTATTTAAGCCTCCTATCAGTGTAGAAGTTTGGCAGTATTTTGACAGCATCCCAGCATCATCCTCACATAGGGGACTGCCTCAGGTATGCTGGGCATGTCCACCACATCAAGAAAGGCGTGTATTGGTGGTATAAACTATGACTGACTACGTCTTCCCACCATACCAAGAAAGGCAAGTATGGGGCTCTAAGGTACCTGCATGAAACATATATTTCTCGGCCAAGCCAAGAAAGGCGTGTACATGTACTTATATATCTGTCCACGAGCTAGATTCTAGATATCCTTTTCTTTGTTGTTCATTGGCATTCTGGATTCTAACAAAATTTCGACAGCATCTCCCCTAGTTGGGGGATTTCTACCAAAACTATGCCTTCCCACCTGTTTATAAATATGTGCATGTGTGGTGTTTTGCAACACCATAGCCATGAGTCTCCCAACCTACTTGTCTAAAAAGACATTCATAGACTCTTTGGGTACATGTCAGAAAACTCAGATTTTTCCTCCATGTTAAAAAAAAATGTGTACGGGTACTTATACATCAATAAGAACCAATTTTATATCTATGAAAGCAGGCGCACATGAGGCGTTGGGGCGTCTTGGCGCATGCCGCCGCGTGGTGTTAGATGCACGAGGGGCTGCGTGTGTGCGGTGCTGCAGTGCATCGGTCTGTGCATCGCATTTAGCCTCGATTCTCTTGTGGGAGGAGGTAGCAGGCGGGGATGTGGTTCATTAGGACAGTCCAGAGCTGCCCGAGACGGCCTCCTATGCTCTCTTTGTGGGAGGGCCAGCGAACAAGGCTAGTCGGTTCTTGGGAGAATGGGAGAAATTTGATTGTGGGGTCTTTTTTTTAGGATTGTTGGTATAAGAGGGTATTTATAAGGGGTTTCATTTAAGTGTTTAATTAACCCTAATTAAGAGTTTTACACTAACATTGTACATATATATATATATATATATATATATATATATATATATATATATATATATATATATATATATATATATATATATATATATATATATATATATATATATATATATATATATATATATATATATATATATATATAACGATCTTGGCGATATAGTCATTCATTTTGCGATTTGAGGTTGTTTAATTCATGTTTTCATGTCATGTCAGTTCAAAATTATGTGTTGTCATTTTTGGTGCCGATATTCACATGACTTGAATTGGCCTTGAATAGCCTCATTTTAAAATATTTTGACATTTTGATGCTAACGACGTGATCAATTTCGAACGGAGGTCATTTGGATATCGTTGCGGCTTCCCAACCTCGATATGCGCATAGATGTGTGCATCTTCTCCTTGATCGGATGACAATCAAATTGAGTAATATGTATATTCTGATCATTTAATTTTAACTTAACCTACGCAACCTTTTCATACATAAAAATTTTGCACTTTAAATTTCTGTGTTTATAACTTAGATAATTTCATCGAATTAATGAAATAATTGAAATTTGAAAATCATAATTAGAATGAAATTTCTTAATTTTTGATTGAACGAAGCCCTATGATTTTGATAGAATTTAATTTATTTTCGCGTTAAATCGCTTGTACAAATTGCGGTCAGATAGCGTAAGATGTTTAAGACTCATATTGCAATTTTCAATAGCATATTGTGATTCATATTTGCTTTTTTAGTAATTGAGCTTGAAAGATTCATATCCATTTCTTACGCTTATTAATAAGCCTTCAAATTTATTGCATACTTCTAATGAATTCTTTGACTTCTCTCAACTAGATTGAAATGAATTATGAGAAAGTTTATTATTCACTAGAGAAATTGTTGCACTTGATAATAAGTCATTGAGGCTATTGTAAGCATATGTATATTTTAGTCATGGATTCAACTAGGTTTATTTCAATTCACTCGATGTATGATATGGTTCAACCGTTTATTAGGAAGCAACACTTATGATTTGTGCTCGTTGATGAACCACTTAATCAACCTCCTTAATTTGTGAATGCACATTTAAGATTCTTATAAATTTTAGATATAAACTATGTATTCATATAAAACCTTTTATTTATTCCAAAGTGAATCATAAAGTAATCAAAATGATAAGATGACTCTCTTTTATGCTTGTTAATGTTGACCACCATATGTGTGCAAAAGTCGAGTCAAACCCACAAGTTAAATTCGGCCGGAGGTGGATTGTTCGAGGCTCAAAATATTGAGCGTCCAAAATGGTAGAAATGACATCCGATCGATCAACGAACTTCGCCGTCATGTTCAGAACGTCGAAATTGATTATAATATAAATATTACAACATCTAACAATCAATCAACTAAGCGCTCGAGCTATCAATGTATTGACGCGTATCAGTCGAGGCTACAACAATGTGTCAGCGACTCCGTTCATAAAATTGATCATGCCGTTAACTCTAAAATGACGAAACCTATTAAATGAGACTATCTGCGTTCAATTCGAACGAGTCTGCACAAACGTCGAGCGGTCAAAAGCAATAATGGCGTTTTGGGAAAGTGGCCGATTGACGTCGAAACAAGCCTTCATTCGCACAACGTAATCGTTCGTCAGAAATATCAAAATTACATAAAATAGACATCTAATTTGACTAAGATTGTCGCACTTAAAATTATGTCGAAATTAGCAAATATTTCGAGATAAATTCACCTAATTATCTCTTAATCACATGAAGTCAACACCTCTCTCATACCTCCACCTCCAATTCGACCAATCATAGGCCCCCACATCCCCCCTATATTTTCCCACTCTTCTCCTTTCCGCAATAAAATAATAAAAGAATAAAAAATTTTCTCCAGGC
>JAKCPB010000249.1:0-100701 GCA_021442155.1 Cymbidium sinense | reverse complement strand
ACTTTTGTTTTATTTAAGGGTTTGAGGTTTTCTCTTTAGTTTAGGGTTTAGGTTTAATTTTATTTATTTTAGGTTATATTTTAAGGTTTATTTTTGGGTGGTTTTATTTAGTTTATGTTTTATTTTATTTTAGGATTAATTTATTTTTATTTTATGCTTATTTTTTATTTTATTTAGATTCTTTATAGTTAGGTTTATTTTTTTTAGTTTAGTTTAGGTTTTTATTTATTTTATTTTTGTATTTTTATTAATTTATTTTATATTATTTTTAGGTTTAGGTTTAGGTTTTAGATTAGCTTTTCATTTTCTTTTATTTAAGTTTAGGTTTTTTTATTTATTTTATTTTTAGGTTTTATTTAGTTTAGGTTTAGGGTTTAGGGTTTAGGGTTTAGTGTTTATGGTTTAGGTTTTTTGGGTTTAGGATTTAGGGTTTAAGGTTTATGGTTTGGGATTTAGGATTTAGGTTCTAGGGTTGTAGGTTTTACGGTTTAGGGTTTACAGTTTAAGGTTCAAAGTTTTAGGGTTTAAGGTTTAGGGTTTAGGGCTTAGGGTTTTAGGGTTTAGGGTTTAGGGTTTAAGGTTTTTTAGGGTTTGAGGTTTAGGGTTTAAGGTTTAAGTTTGTAAGTTTAGTGTTGTAGGTTTAGGGTTTAGGGTTTAAGGTTTAGGGTTTAGGGTTTAGGATTTAGGGTTTAATTTAGGTTTAGGTTTAGGCTTTTAATTTAAACCAGTAGGTTTAGGTTTATTTAGTTTATTTTGTTATTTATTTGAGTTTATTTTATTTTATTTATTTATTTAAGTTTATTTTAAATTTGTATTTAGTTTAGTTTATTTATTTTAGGTTTATTTATTTTAGTTTAGGTTTTTTATTTTAGTTTATTTTTTAGTTAAATTTTATTTTTATTTTATTATTTAGGTTTAGCTTTTATTTTATATTTTTAGTTTTAGGTTTGGGTTTTTATTTTATTTTTTTAGGTTTAGGTTTTAAGTTTTTATTTTTGAATTATTTTTTGGTTTTATTTGTTAGTTTATGTTTAGGTTTCTTTTTAGTTTATTATATTTTACATAGTTTAGGTTTATGGTTTGGTTTAGTTTATTTTTGGTTTAGGTTTAAGTTTATTTTATTTTTATTTTAGGTTTAGGTTTTTTTTTTCATTTAGGTTTTAGGTTTTATTTTTTATTTATTTTAGGAGTTAGTTTTAGGTTTATTTTTTAAGTTACAGTTTCCATGTAGTTTATATTTTATTTTATTTTAGGTTTATTTTATTCTTTTTTTACATTTAGTTTTTATTTTATTTAGGTTGTTTGTTCTTAGGTTTATTTTATTTTTTAGTTTAGTTTAGGTTTATATTTATTTTATTTTAGTTTATTATATTTTACCTTATTTTTTTTTATTTTTAGGTTTAGGTTTTAGTTTAGGTTTTTATTTTTTATTTATATATATTTATTTTATTTAGGCTGAGGTTTTTTATTTATTTTATTATTAGCTTTTATTTAGTTTAGGTTTTTAGGGTATATGGTTTAGGGTTTAGGGTTCAAGATTTTAGGTTTTAGGTTTTTGGTTTTGGGTTTTAGGGATTTAGGTTTTAGGGTTTATGGTTTAGGGTTTATGGTTAGGGTTTAGGGTTTAGGGTTTAGTGTTTTGGATTCAAGGTTATGGTTTTTCAGGGTTTAGGGTTTAGGGTTTAGGGTTAGCTTAGGGTTTAGGGTTAGTTTAGGGTTTAGGGTTGTAGGTTTAAGGTTAATTTTAGGGTTTAGGTTTTTAAATTAAGTAAATTGGTAGGTGTAGGTTTATTTAGTTTATTATTTATTTATGTTAGTATATTTTATATTTTGTATTTATTTAGATTCATTTTTTATTTTTATTTTTCATTTTTATTTATGTTTTTATTTTAGTTTATTTTAATTAGGTTTAGCTTTTTTATATATTTTATTATTAGGATTTATTTTGTTTAGGTTTAGGTTTTTAAGTTTTTAGGGATTAGGGTTTTGGGTTTAGGGTTTAGGGTTTGGGGTTTAGGGTTTAGGGTTTAGGGTTCTAGGTTTTAGGGTTTAGGGTTCAGGGTTTAGTGTGTAGTGTTTAAGGTCTAGGGTTTAGGGTTTTAGGGTTTAAGGTTTAGGGTTTTGGTTTTAGGGTTTAGGGTTTAGGTTTTAGGGTTTAGGGTTTAGGGTTTAGGGTTTTTAAGGTTTAGGTTTTATGGTTTAGCTTTTAGGGTTTCAATTTTAGGTCTTGGGTTCAGGTTTTAGTTTAGCATTTAGGGTTTTTAGTATTTTTTTTAACAGAGAACAAATTCAGCTTCAATATTTCTTCATTTTAATTTCATCAACCAAGTAACACAGCAAGTTTTCTAAGACACAAGGAATTACTTAGATTGAGCTGCATAGAGTTTAGGATTATCTCTTATAAAGGCATGGTTTATGTTATCGGCCATTCTTATTTCTTAGTTTATAGTTAGCTTCTTTATGATCCACCATCATTTTATCTCTTATGGTTGTTTTTGCTCCTTATTTTTTCCACCAACAACTTTTTAGCGTTTTGATCTTGATTAGTTTGGTGATGTTCTTCATCAGTTTATTCTTATTTTTTTATTAGGTTTAGGTTTATTTATTTTATTTATTATTTCTTTAGGTTTAGGTTTAGGGTTTGGGGTTTAGGATTAGGGTTTAGGTTTAGGGTTTAGGTTTAGGTTTTGGTTTAGGGTTTAGGTTTTAGGCTTTATAGGTTAGGTTTAGGGTTAGGGTTTGGTTTTAGGGTTTGGGTTTTAGGGTTTAATTTAGGGTTTTCTTAGGGTTTAGGTTTAGGTTTAGTGTTTAAACTTTAGGGTTTAGAGTTTTGAGGTTTAGGTTTAGTTTAGGGTTTTAGGTTTAGGGTTTATGGTTTAGGGTTTAGGTTAGATTTAGTTTAGGGGTTTAGGATTAGGGTTTATGTTTAGGGTTTAGGGTTTGGATTAGTTTAGGGTTTTAGGGTTTTTTAGTTAGTAGGTTTAGGTTTATTTAGTTTTTTTATTTTATTATAATTTATTTTTATTTTTTAGTTAGGTTTATTTTTTTTTTTTATTTTGTTTAGTTTATTTATTTTAGGTTTTTTTATTTTAGTTTTGGTTTTTTATTTTAGTTTATTTTTTAGGTTTAGGTTTAGGTTTATGTTTATGTTTATTTCATAGTTTAGTTTTTTATTTTATTTTTTATGTTTGTGTTTTATTTATTTTTTTAGGTTTAGGTTTATTTTTCTATTTTATTTTCTTAGGTTTAGGTTTTAGGTTTTTATTTTAGGTTTATTTTTAGGTTTTATATTTTAGTTTAGGTTTAGATTTATTTTTAGTTTTTTTTTGGTTTATGGTTTAGGTTTAGGTTTAGGTTTTATTTATTTTAGTTTAGTTTATTTTAGTTTAGGTTTAGGTTTATTTTATTTTATTTATAATTTAGGATTAGGTTTTTTTTTAGTTTAGGGTTTAGGTTTTTTTTCTATTTAGTTTTAGGTATATTCTTTAGGTTTAGATTTTTTTCTAATTTTTATTTTATTTTATTTTAGGTTTATTTTATTTTTAGTTTACGTTTTGTTTTTATTTTATTTAGGTTTTATTCTTAGGTTTATTTTATTTTTAGTTTAGTTTAGGTTTTTATTAATTTTATTTTATTTTCAGGTTTATGTTTAGGTTTTAGTTTAGGTTTAGGTTTAGGTTTTAATTTTGGTTTTTACTTTATTTTATTTTCTTATATTATTTAGGTTTAGGTTTTTTTATTTTTTTATTTTAGGTTTATTTAGTTTAGGCTTAGGTTTTTGCTTTTAGGGTTTATGATTTAGGGTTTACGGTTAGGGTTTCGGGTTTAAAGTTGTAGGTTTTATGGTTTATGATTTAGGGTTTTAGGGTTTTATGGTTTAGGGTTCTGGGTTTAGGGTTTTAAGGTTTAGGGTTTAGGATTTAGGTTTATTGGTTTAGGGTTCAGGGTATAGGGTTAGGGTTTTTTTTTATGTTTTTTTAATTTTTTTAATTTTTGATTTTTTTTAAAATTAAGTTAAGTGGCTCGTTTAGGTTTATTTAGTATATTTTTTTTATTTATTTTAGTTTATTTTATTTTATTTAATTTAGTTTATTTATTTTAAGTTTACTTATTTTAGTTTATGTTTTTTATTTTATTTTATATTTTAGGTTTAGGTTTAGGTTTAAGTATATTGTTTAGTTAGTTTTATTTTAATTTTATTTTTTTGGTTTATTTTTTTTTTAGGTTGAGTTCTAGGTTTTTATTTTAATTTTTTAGGTTTAGGTTTTAAGGTTTTATTTTAGGTTTATTTTTAGGTTTTATTTTTTTAGTTATTTTATTTTATTTGGGGTTTAGGTTTAGGTTTATAGTTTTAGGTTTAAGTTTAGGTTAGTTTCTTTTAGGAGTTTAGGTTTTATTTTAGTTTTTTTATTTTAGTTTAGGTTTAGGTTTATTATTTTATTTTAGGTTTAGGTTTTTTTTAGTTTAGGGTTTAGGTTTTATTTATTTATTTTATGATTTTAGATTTATTTTTTAGATTTAGGTTTTATTTACTTTTATGTTATTTTATTGTAGGTACATTTTATTTTATTTTAGATTTAGTTTTATTTTAGTTTATTATTTTTTTAGTTTAGTTTAGTTTTATTTATTTTATTTAGATAATTTTAATTTTATTTTATTTTCTTTTAACTTTAGGTTTAAGTTTAGGTTTAGGTTTTGGTTTTAGGTTAGGTTTTTATTTTATTTTATTTTGGTTTAGGTTTTTTATTTTTTTATTTTTTAGGCTTTATTTAGTTTAGGTTTAGGTTTTTAGCCTTTTAAGGTTTAGGGTTAGTTGAGGGTATAGGGTATAGGGTTTAGGATTTACGTTTAAGGTCTTTTGTTCAGGTTTAGTTTAAGGTTTGGGATTTTTAGATAGAATAAATTCAATTCAACATTTATTCTTTTGATTTCATCAACCAAGTAACACAGTTTTCTAAACACATGTGACATAGATCAAAATGAGCACACATGAGCAAATCAAAAATCATAGATAACTAGACCATCTCTGAAGACATAGTTAAGCATAGATCAATCGGTCATTGTTTGGTTTCTCCAATTTCCATGAACCACCTCTCGTGTAGCGAGATCCACCATCATATCCCGATCTCTCCTGACCACCCCAGAACCTCAAATACTCCTCAGCCTCGATAACCAGATCTAACCACCACCTGTATCCACCCTCATCCCCCCAAAGTCACCCAGCAGGCGGAATGATAAGCCAAAATAGCCACCCATCCAACCAACCCAGCCAACCAAAATAGCCAACCAACCCAGCCAGCCAACATAGCCTCCCAACCAACCATCAGAGCAAAATCCAAATCATGATAAGAACAACATCCATCATGCCAAAACCACCCAAGACAACTAGAAAAGGGTAGAAAACAACACATCACCAAACCCAACCAAAGTAGCAGAAATTCTAATCCATGAGGGTGAGTGATAAAAAATAAAATAGAGACTAGTAAGACAAACTAAAAGCCATCCATCAAGCAGACAATACAGAACAACCAAAGTCAATATCAAAAGTTGGAGAAATATCAATGAGTGCAAGCATCATAACCATAGCCATGTTAGGCACCAATACACCAAGTCGATTCCAAAGCAAAACAACATCCACTAAATAGCCATCAACCACCAACCCAAAATAAAACAAAAGGTGCAGAAGGAAGGAAGAAAAGAAACCACAACCAAAAAAATAAACCCAACCCAGCAAAACCAACAACCAAAACCCAATCAAAAAAGAAATAACAATCAACAAATAACCTCCACCTTGCCAAATCAATCAAAATTAGACCACCAACAGCCCCTGCCACCAACATAAGTAGATAAACTAGCTAACATGACTAGCTAGCCAACCACCACCAACCAACCACCATAAAACAAAAAATCCAACTCATTAAAGGAAGCAACTAGTGAGATATGAAAAACCATGCAGAAAATAGTAGCAAAGCTACCACCCAAATGAAGGTCACAAAACAATAAACAAAACAATAATTACCCCTAAGCAAATAGCATCCACCAGAAACCAAAACAACCACAAAATACAAGAACCACCGGAACCAAAGAAAAGCTCAAAACAAACCTAGCACAGAGAATGAAAATAAGCAATGACCACAACCTAAAGAGGGTTTAACAAAGGGGAACCAAAATCAATGGCTCATCAAAACCAACAAAAAAACCAAAAAAAAATTTATAATCAGATAAGGTAATCTAGTGTTAGATTGAAAACCCAAAAAGTTTAGGCAAATTTTGATTGTCAAATAATGTGAAATCAGTTGGCTAAAGTAGCCAAGAAATTAGCACAAGCATTACCCTCATAAAGGATATGGGAAATTTTATAATGAACTTGAGAAAGAAGATTTTTAATGATTGAGAACATAAAATAAATCAACATTTCTATTCTATTAGAGTTTAGCATGCAAGAAGCAAGCGCATCAACTTCAATCAGATGTTGAGGAAACCTTTATTCAAACAAATTTCAATAGCTTTATTGATAAACTCGGCATAGATAATAGAATAGGCTTTGAGAGGATAGGAAAACACAAATGATACCTTTAGAATCCCTAAGAATACCACCAAATATTTATTGGAAGCAACATAACCATCACTTTAATCAAATTTTCTTTGGGTTTGATCCAATGGATAATCTAACTCTTTTATAAGTCAACATCGTAGAATGATGCCCAATTTTTTAGCCACAAATTGTAGCCTCTAAAATGAATGTTACATAAGATTGGCATTAAATAGAGCTTGAAATTTTTTTTGGGTCTAGCCAGATTTTATGGCTCATAGGAATACCATGATATTTAGCATCATTTTTTACATCTAGATGAACTAATAAGGTAATATAACTAGAACTTTGATATGACCTTTCACAATTTTTGGAAACAAACTTCAAGAAGTTGATATATGGAAGAGAGCCATGAAAGTAGTTTGTATTAAATAAATCATCATACCATAAAAATAATTTAGAAACAATAGCACCATTGACAAAAAACGATTAACATTTTCAATATGAAAGCAACAATAGCACTTTGAAGGCAAATATAACCCTTTATTCTCAAGAGTCACAAAAGTTATTCAAAATCGTCCAAGCTAAAATCGAATAAGAAATGGGAATGATATTGTTTGAAAGTTTAATGAAAACATTAGAGGAGTTTTTCTTATCTTTAATAAAATTCCAAACCACTTTAAGAACAAAATCACCATTGTAAGAAAGCTTAAAGAGAATTTGGTTAGGTTTGTTAGAGATAGGGACATTTCTAAAGTTATCAAAATGAGAAATAGGGATATAATTCTCAAGTTTGTTTTCGTTCCAAGTGTTATTATGCTAGAAAGAGTTAACTTTGATAGCTGCGGTAGAGTGGGTAGATAAAAGGGAGTCAATAGAGCCATTTCAAATCATATTGTCTTGCCAAAAGAAAGAAGAACATGAATGAATACCCCAATATATTAAGGGTTCAACAACCCATTTAATGGAGCAAAGCCTTTTCCAACTTTATAAGCACAGTTAAGATGATGTTTACCTTGGCAATATTTTTTTATCATAAAATAAGCCCAAAGGCTATCATTCTTTCTAAAATTCCACCAAAGCTTATGAGAGAAGGCGTAATAGCTTCACATGTTTGCAACAGACCACCTTCAAGGGACCACAACATTTATTCGGAAGTCTAATGTATTCTTTTAGTAGAATTATTTGATCCCAAAAAATTTATTAAGCAATCAATTTTGATAAGAGTAGCATTAGTGGGGATAATAGTTTGAATCAAATAAAGAGGCATTGAATTGAGAGTGCTTTTAAGAATAGTGAGCACCACCAAAGGAAAGTAAATAAAATTTCCAAACATAAATTTTATTTAAAATTATTTAATTAACTCATCAAAAGATGGGATCATTTACCTTTAAAAAGAGCAGCACCCAAGTACTTACGAGGAAGGTGTTGATGTTTAAATTTAGTGATATGAAGGATTTGATTAATTTTATTATTGTTGATGCTTGAAGAAGTAATAAAATAGCTTTGTTTATTATTGATAGATAGACCACTTTCTCTACCAAGTTTATTTAAAAAAATATTGAGATTCTTGATATGATGAATAGAAGCATTACAAAATATAATGAAATCATATGCAAATCTTAAATGAGAAATAGGAAGACCACCAATACATACTAGGATTGTTTAAGAATAGATCATTGATGCTCCTAGATAAGTACTCAATAGCAATAATAAATAAGGTAGGAGATAGAGGATCCCCTTGTCTTAGGCCATGGGAAGAAGGAAAGAAACCCGAGGCTTCCCCATTAAGCAAAATAGAAAACCAGGCATTATTAAAAAAAAATTTAATAAGAAAGATAAATTTATCAAAAAACCCAAATAAATTCAAAATATGGATAAGGGAATCCCAAGAGATATTGTTAAAAGCTTTGGTAATATCTAATTTGAACAAAATGTTGCCACCTCTAGTCTTAACATCTAAATCATGAATTAATTCTTGAGCAAGCAGAATATTATCAAAAATAGATGTACCTCTAACAAAACTAGTTTGGTTTAGAGAGATAATCCTATGAAGTAAAGGTGAGCCTTTGGTTAGAATTTTGGAAATCATATTGAAGAAGGTGCAAAGACTAATAGGTCTAAAATCACTGCAATAGTTTGGAATATCTTTCTTAGGTATGAGAACAATATAAGTGCTAGAAAAATATTTAGGAAAAGGATTACCATTAAAAAAAATCAACCATAGCCTCAACCAAATCATTTTTAATAATAAACTAGCATTTTTGAAAATTTTGGGTAGTGAAACCCTCCGGACCAGCAATAGAATCTATGTTCATGCTATTAAGAACTTTAAAAATTTCCTCTTCATTATGTACAATAGTAAGAAAATCATTGCCATTATTGTTTATAATAGAATGAATCAAGTGTGATTTAGAAATAGCTTCATAAGAGCTTCATTATTAAGCATATTTCTAAAGTAATTAATGGTTGAATCCTTAATATTATTATTCTCCCTAATCCATTCTCCATTGTCATCTTTAATTTTTTGAATATTATTTAAAGCTTTCTTTTTATTAACTAAAGCATGGAAATATTTAGTATTTCTATCATCATCCAATATGTTTGCTAGTAGTTTTTTGGGCCAATAAGTCTCTTCCGTATTTTGAAAATTAACAAGTTTATCTTTCACCTCGGTCAAGTCCTTAATCTTAGTAGGATCGGACATAGAGACTTCAAGATCACAAACCAATTTTTCCATTTCTTTGATATTAACAAAAGGTATTTATAATAATGCTTGTTCCACCAACCCTGATTTTGTTTAAGTCTTTTAAGCTTAAACCAAAATCTATTCATCCCATAATTGAATTGTCGGGATGTAAGGTAGCTTTCCAATTGTTAACCACAACATTAAAAGAAATCAATATGTTGAATCCACATGTTGAAATCTAAAATGAGAGAAATTTTTTAATCTATTAGAGTTATCTTTAATAGAAACCAAAAGAGGAGCATGATCATGATAAGGTTGCTTAAATGATTGATGGTAATAGACCATTGAGTAATCCAATGAGAATTAAAAGAATCGTCCAACCTTTGCCAAAGTCTAGAGTTTTGCGTAAAATTTGAACCCTTAAAGCCAATATCAATCAAATTGCAATCAAGGATCATATTGGAAAATTCTTCCATAGAATGAATATTAGGAGGACTACTTCATTCAGCAGAGAATAAAATTGTGTTGAAATCCCCACCAACAAACCAAGGTTTATTGACAAATGTAGCAAAATTCCTCAAATTTTTCCAAAAAGATTTCTACCAAATCTATTACAAGATGCATAGATAAAAGAGCCCAAAATGCAATAGTCACCATAAGATATTTGAGCATTGAAAACTTGTTGAAAATCATTAAGAATAGAAACCTCCACAAAATTATTCCAAAAATACCAAAATTTATTACTAAAATTAGAGAAAATTTATTAAAACCAATCATTCTAGCAACATGGTTTATTTTGTTTGCATGAATAAGAGCCTCAAAATAATAAGTAAAGAAATATTATGAATATGACAAAGGTTTCTAATATTTAATATAGAGGGTGATCCCTCAACATTCAAACAAGAAAATTAAACATAAGGAAATAAAAAGGGGTTAAGAAAAGGTTAGTTAAGAGAGAGGAGGGGGCATTTTTTGGACAATTTGGGAGGAAATGTTTTAACATTTTTTTTTTAGGTTTGGAAACAATTTTTTTCTCATAGAATCATCATCAGAAGGATTCATTGTCATAGATTTAGGGAAGTCTAAGTGAGTTCTCCTTCTTCCAAGTATTAGAATTTATTAAAGGCAAATGAGCATCAGGTATAAGTGAGGGAACAAATAGATTTATTAAGAAGGCAAGTGTGAACATCCCTTCTTCTTCAATACCAGATTATTAGGCAAAACCAAATAAAGTCAGGTTTTCAAACGAATATCATGAGAAACCAAAGCCATATTTTCCATTGAATTTGAATGATGCATAACATTGATATCCTCATTAATATTTTAAATTAAAGCTTCATTTTTCATCAATCAATAAGGATGTGGGGATCTAAGAGGAAAAGAATCATCATCCAAAAGTTTAGAGAATTATTATTTTCCACATTAGAAACCTTCAATTGCATGAAATAATTAAGAGGTAAAATAGCCTTATTAGGAACATTCAATGAATCCTTTTTTTCTAAATTAACTTTTTAATAGTGGTTGGCCTAGGGTTAGGAACAATAGTTTCCTTAATAGGATTTTTTTAGGTGAGGATGCAGAATGAAACATTCAAAATTATCATGCGGATTTTACAATGAGAACAAAGATAGGAAATTTCCTAAATCAACTTTCTATAACCATAATTTTTGATCCCAACTAGATTTCTTTGGGGTGTTTCTTAGTAATGTCCAATTCACAAGGATTCTAGCTAGATGAGATTTCATAGTTGTTGTGATCAATTTACAATGGCGACCAAATAAAGCACCCACAACAAAAGGAATTGATGATTAATGAAATGAATTCACATATTGGGAGAGAAATCCAAACCAGAATGATTGGGGATTCTTCCCAAATATCAAATAGTGGAGTCCATTTCGACAACCTCATTTGGCAATTGAAAAAAAAATAAGAATGATGAGCAAAAATACTTCAGTAATCCAAATCATTCATTAACTGAATCAAAATGTGATGGGGATCAATTAAACCAATCATAAAAGCACCCAAAATTTTTAGACTATGAAAGAAAGAGCGAATATTTTTTATATTTAGCCTACGAAGAGTAAACTTTCCAACCAAAGTGAAATCAAATGACTTAGCAAGCTTTTCCACATTCAGATCAGAGCACATAACCATTGGCATGCCTCAAAAGAAGTCAAAACAAGTTTTAGGGACTCACCAACTATCCTTACTAGTGAGGAGTCTTTGAATGATTTTAGTAGCAAAGCCATGGTAGTTGATGCCCTAGTAGTTTCTCCCATGAAATCATGAGGGAAGATGCCAAACCATGGCATCACTCCAAGTAAAACATGAAAGTAGCCAGCTGCCATCGATTCTAGAAGGAATCTAATGAGAATCACACCAAATAGCCATTATGCAGTAGCCAGAAAGCCAAAAATGAGAGAGGAAAAGGGGAATCCCCATAGCATGAGGTCAAGGCCTCAAGCAGTGGGTGGGTTTAGGTTTAGGTTTTTTTTTTTTTAGTTTCATTTATTTTTTATTTTTTAGTTTATTTTAGTTTATTTTATTTTAGGTTTAGGGTTTAGGGTTTAGGATTTAGAGTTTGGGGTTTAGGTTTGGGGTTTAGGGTTTAGGGTTTAGGGTTTAGGGTTTAGGGTTTAGGTTTTAGGTTTAGGGTTTAGGTTTTAGGGTTTTAGGGTTTTAGGTTTAGGGTTTAGTATTTTTTAGGGTTTTAGTTTGGTTTAGGTTTAGGGTTTAGGTTTTAGTTTAGGGTTTAGGGTTTTTTTTTAGCAGAGAATAAATTTAGATTCAACATTTTTTCTTTTCAATTTCATCAACCAAGTAACACACTCTTGACCTTACCTTTGGAGTGAGTTCTCAACCTCCTCTTCTTAGACCTAGGAACCTTCGGACACTAAGGTTTCTTAGTCATAAGACACTTCTAGAGATTAGGTGAACACTTGAACTAAATTAGAGACTTAGAAGGGTTATTCATAAGATTATGCCATGCCTTATGGACTTAGAAAAATCACTGACCCTATAGCCTAAACCCAGTCTATGTACACCTTAAATTCAATTCAAATCCAAATTTCCAACCAAACCACAAACTCAATTTCTAATCCCAATCCAAGTCCAAACTCAATTCCAAATGATTGAAACCCAAGATCAAATCCAAACTTGAAATCCTTCCCAAGCCTTTTAATCAACATTTATGAACTTAGCCAAATTTCCATCCAAACTCAATTGCTTTTTTTATAAATCAATTATACCTTCAATTGTCTTCTCAAATATAAATGAAATATAATTTCAAATAGCCAAAACAAATCCAAATCAAATCAAAACCTAATTTAAACCCTTTAAGCCATTTCCTTGAACTTGGCCAAAACCCATCTAAATCAAGCCAAAATCAATGGATTTTCTCTTGAATCAATCATTCCTTCAATCATCTATCCAAATATAAATGAAACCTATAATCATCTAGTCAAACCAAAATCAACCCAAGTCAAACCCAACTAGCCCATTTTACTTAAAATATTCAAATGAACCAAAACTCATTTAAATCCAAACCAATTGCAATTGAATTTATATATCAATCTCAAATCTATATATAAACTCAACTAAATCAAACTCAAAAATCAAATCAACTAAATCTAATTGGTTCACTTGACCCAAAGTGGCCAATTTGACCTACATGAACAAAATCCAATTCAATCCAAATTAATGCTAATTAAGCCAATCCAAACTTGATGTCATGAATGTTGATCACCCTAGGATGATCAATTGATATAAATTGGGTCAAACCAATTCAACTAGCATTGACCAAGTTAACCCTTTAGCCATATGAACCCAAACTAGCCAAATTACAACCTAAGACAAATCCATTGAAACCAATGATTCAAATCAACCCAAAATCAATATTTAAACATGACTTGACCTTCAATTGAGCCAAACTAGCCAATTAGCCATCTTGACCCAAGTTGACCCAAATTAACATAAAGGGTTAAATTAGACTAAACCCAAATTAAATCAATCAAAAAGCATGCAATCCTCCAAATTGTCATATTAACTTGACAACCCTTGGTTTGACTTTGACCAATTGGTCAACCTAACCCATTTTGATCCAATTTGACCCAAATGGGTTAAATTGAGCCAAACATAACCAAATGAAATCCAAATGACATGAAATTTGGTCCAACTCACTTTTGGCTCATTTCAAATCTATCTAAATCAAATTCAATGCAAATGACCACTCAACCCTTAGGCTAAGGGTATCATATAAGACAAAAAACTTATGTAAATGGTCATTTCTCTTCCCACTTGGTACTCATCCATTGGTCCACCTAGGCTCCAAGGACATGTCCCTGATCAGGAGTGGTTGGGTCGCCATGACTCATAGAGGTGAAATCACCTCCCTCCCCATTAGAACACTTGGCATGAAGGTCTCCACTTCCCTTTGCTAGGACACCCACTTGGCCTTCATAGCGCCACCTCTATGCCATGGCCAACCAAATTAAGTCACTTAAGGAGAATCCCAACCACCCTAAGCCAAGGACAACTACTTGGAGCCAAAAATCACCATGAATGAGTTGATTTTCGGCCATTGTACGGAGACAAAAAATAGAGAGGCAACACACTCATTTCACTCCCCTAGAGCTCCCAAACCAACCAACAACCATTCCCACTTGATTTTTTAGCAAAATCCATCAAAAATAAGTTGATTTCTGTGAGGAAGTGGCGACCATTGGTGGATATATTATTCTGAAGTGAAGCAAGAGCCCAAACCATTCCAAAGCTTCTTCTTGCCCTCAGGAGTGCACTCGGATCATCACCACCATCGAAAATCATCCTCGGTGAGGTAATTTTCAAGAACCATAGTCGGCCTTAGGTTCTTTTTTATTTGTGATAGTTTTTGCTTAATTTTAATTTCTTAGTTTCTATTAAAGAGTTAGAATCATTAGATCTAATAAAAGAAATTTTGGGCACCAAGAGTTGGTAGAAATCAATTCTACCTCTCTTTAGAATATATCATAAGCTAATTATTGTAGTGGTGGTCCTACCACTTTGATCAACACCATAGGAAGAAGCAAACCGTCATTGGAAATAATCTAATTAAATCCTTCTTAAGATACACCTCATCTAAAATAAGGGCATCTTGTTACGAAGGTTAATCTTAAGGTCTTAAACTATCTTATATTGGCTTAATGAGCCTTATGTTCAATTCGATGAATTTTGATGATAACAAATGAATGCTTGGATGTTCTAATGTATGTTTTGTGTTTGATATATTAATACTAATTACATATCAATACATCTAACAATATGTTTGAGAAATTGCAAGAATAGAAGAATGAAAGATAGATCAAAATGGATAATGTGAAGCTCAAGATACAATATTTTAGGTTATATGCATTTATAACTATCTTAGAAATTCATATGAGTTCATTGGCATGAATCAATTTGCTCATAATTTAACATATTATTTTTATTTATTTTAAATAATGATAATGAGGTTAATTTATATAAATCTCTATCTAATTAACATTCACTTATATGTTTCATACATAGCATTTGAATTGTCAAATAATAAATGATAATAAATTATGACTATTAAGTGTAATTAGTTTATATAATATATTTAATTTTAAGGTTATATGATAACTAACATATGTATGATTATATATAAATTACATAATATTTAAATGTCATATTTCAAAATGAACAAAATATATGGAAATTTGTATTTTTAGCCAAAGTCATTTATATTCAAGGAATTTATATCGATTTCATCCCCAACGGATGCCTTGATTTTTTTCCTTTAATTTGATAGGTTACATGACCCATGTTTGATTAAAATTGAATTTATTATGAATCAAACATTATCTGATTTTAATAATGAATGCATGCTTTTCTTGAATAATAGAGCCATATTTGATTATTTTTGACTTGCCCATGTGAATAATTGAATTTTGGCTATTCAAATTTAATATTTATTTAATATAAGTTATATTTTTTTGAATTTTAAATTATTATATGATAAAATGATGTTAGAATAATATATTTTTTGAAATAATTCAAAATAACCTTCTTATAAATAGCCCTCATTCTCTTCATGAAAGCATTCCTCATTCAAATTCAAAATCCCTCCAAAGCTAAGAAAATTTTCTAGATTTTCCTTCATCTTTCTCCAAATATTGCAAGATCAAATCCTTGGTTTGGAAGCGTCAACATCTTCAACTAAGCATGCTTTCTCAAATTACTTGAGTTTGTTTTCTTGATCTTAATCTTTTAGTTGTTCATACTATTTTCACCATCTATTTATTCTTTTCCAATTTATATTTTTTGGTGGATTAGTCTTTGGACATCAAAGTCTAAGTTTTCACATCAAAGTTTCTTCAATCATTTTTTTTGTGAAAACTCTTGTGATAGTTTGTAGGATTTATTTCAACTTGTTGAAATTTTTTATCTTCTACAAATTTCTTTTGGTTTCTTGAAATATTTTATCATTAGTCTTATTTGAAAGATCATTTATTCTTAGATCTCTTTTAGAAGTATATTTTAAGCATTTCAAATTAATTTATTGTGCTATTATTTTCATAATTACTAGATCTCTCTTTTAATTAAAAGCTTACTAGTTTACTTAAATCTATCATATACTAATTTTATTTAACTATTTTGTGATTAGTTGCATTAATTAAAGCTTCATTTTGTTAAAATAAAATAAATTATTGGTGGAATTTTAGAGTATATGCTAGATCTATTATAAATCAAGTTTCTTTATCAAAATAAAAATTTATAAAATTTAAATTATTTTATTTATCACTTATCATTTTATTTCAACTAATATCCTTTATTTTAAAAAATATATCTTGCTGAAATTTAGTAAAGCTTGTTTTTTTCATTATTTAATAATTAAGAAAAATTAAGTTTAGTAAAAAGTTAATCTTTCTTACATGATTATATACATACTAGTTATAGTTTCTCTTAAGCTTAAAATTATTCCTTGCTGAAATTTAATTTATTGTGCAATAGACTATTATGAATTTATTTTGAAATCATTTTATATTAATCTACAAATTATAATAACATAAACATCTTAGTAAGATCACTTTAAGATATTTATTTAATATTGTTTATCAAAATTAAGTGAGCATTCTATCTTGACAAATTAGTAAGTTATAAAGTGATCATTTATAAGTTGGGAGATCACTTTTTGAATTGGATAGCTGGTATATTTGTGAGAGATATATTTTATCAAAACTTATTATTTTGTATTTTTTTTGTGGTGTAAAATTTATGCTGGGGTTGTACTTACTTTGGAGAGTACTATTTGTAAGGGTTGTACTCTCTGTTATAGGAGAGTACTATGTCTATTTTGCATTTAGTGGATTCCTAGCGGGGTGGCTAGGCCGTAGGCAATTTGGGTTTTGATGAACCACATAAAATTTTGCCTATTGTCTCTCTTTACTTTAATGTACTTATTTTTTGTTGCATTAAGAATTGTATCTTGTCATTATAAAATCAAAATTAATTTTCTACTAAAACTTAAAATTTAAGATTTAACTTTTAAAATTTTAATATCACCCAATTTACTCTTAGGTGCTATAGTGACTCTTAGTATCAAAGCCTAGGCTCTTTTATTGGCTTATCATCCAAGAGTAGATCTTTTCACTATGGCACAAGGTTTCTCAAAGGGTTCACTACCAAAGGGATAATCCACTCATAGACCTCCACATTTAGATAGTGTACCATTTGATTATTGGAAAAATAGAATTAGTACATTTTAAGAGGTCAAGATGCATGCATGTGGTATATGTTGACACATCAATATCATACACCCATAGCAAAAAATGGCATTAAAGTAGAAAAACCTTTTGAGGATATGTTAAGAGAACATGATGAATTAAATGCTAGGGCTTGTAATACTTTACATTGTGCTTTATTAGATGATTACATGAAAATTTCTATGTACAATAAAAGAAATATGGGATAAACTCATTATAACTTATGAAGGAACTAGTAAAGTTAGAGATGCTCACATAAATAGATTTGTTCATTAATATGCATTATTTCATATGTCACTATCTGAATCTATTTCTGAAATGTATACTAGATTCTTGAAAATAATTAACACATTACATTATCTTGGAAAAACATATAGGAATCAAGACTTAGTCTATAAGATTCTTAGATGTCTTCTAAAAGAATGGGAAGCTAAAGTAATAGCTATTAGTGAAGCTAAGGATTTATCTACTTATCCACTTGATCAATTTTTGGGTTCTTTGATGGCACATGAACATGGTATTGCTCAAAGGATAAGATGGATAACTCACAAAAGGGAGAAGGAGAAAGGAAAACAATTATTACAAGTTGATGATAGTGATGAGCATAACACATAAGCTCGAATGGTGATAGTGATGAGGTGGTCATGTATCAAAGGCTTGGGAACTTACTAAGGAAGAAGAATCAAAGGTATAAAAATCTAAAACTATAAATTTCAAACTAAGAAATTTCTTGCATGTGAAGGGATCATTTCTACCATTGTAAAAAACGACACATAAGAGGTGATTGTCTAGAACTTGCTGAATCAAAGAAGAAAGAGATTGATGTGGAAAGAAGAAAAAATATGAAGTAGAAAAGTACCACAAGAAGAAGATGAAGGCTTTATGGGCCATTCCAGATTCAAATGAATCAAGTACTTGCTCATCCGATGAAGAGGTCAATATATGTCTTATAGTTAATATCACTTAGATTCTTAGTTTGTAATGATATATCTTATGATTATATGATGCTTTTAATGATTTATTATTGAATATAAAAAATTAAAGAAAATACAAAACCTTAGAAAAAGAACATAAAATTTAGATATGTATTTTGTGATTTAAAAAATGAGTGTGATAATTTAAAAGTAAAAATAATTCTTTATTAAATTGTGCCTTACTTGTATGTAAACTTGAAAGATAGAATATCTTGTTAAAAGTAAGATTAGAATTATGTTTGAAATCCAAGTTCATTATAATGTTTCATCAAGTAAAACATTTAATAAAATTATTTGCATCACACATACCACTCATATACTTATAATTATCATGCTAAACCATATGAAAACACTAATGTTTGGTGCAACTATTGTGTAGAAAAGGCATATTTTATTTGATTGATATGCACGTAAATTACAAAATACTAAGCAATCATCTTATGTATGGATACCAAAAGGTACAAGCACTACACAAATCACACATGCTAGATATCTTGCTTCAAATTTAGAATGTGAACCAAAACATGTTTGGGTTCCAAAAGTTAACATGTGATTTTATTTTGGAGGAATTCCTTCAAAGAAAAATCAAAGAAGGCATGTGGTACTTCTGGATGTTCATGACATATGATGGGAGATAAAGATAAATTCAAATTTAGAATCAAGTGATGGAGGATTTGTTACATATGGAGATAATGCAAAGGAAAGATCATTGGCATTGGTTCTATTTGTGAGAATTCTATCACTTTAAATAAAGTTTTTTTTGTAGAAGGATTAAAACATAATTTAATTTTTATTAATCAATTATGTGATAAAGTTTTGAATGTAGTATTTCATGCATCATATTGTATTATAAAAAATAATAAAAATGTTTTGTTAGTAGGACAAAGGCATAAAAATATCTACGTCATTGATTTAGATAGCTTTCATGATGTGAATTTGAATTTACTTGGTTTTAAAAGAACTCATGATGATATATGGTAATGGCATAAGAGACTATATCATATTAACATGAACACACTCAATAAAATTACAAAACTTGATTTAGTAGTTGGATTGTCTTATTAAATTTTCATTCAAACTATGTTTGAGATGCATGTATTTAGGGTAAGCATTCTAGAAGCTCATTTAAAAGTAAAAATATTGTTTCTACTTCTAGACCTCTAGAATTATTACACATGGATTTATTTGGTCTAATTGAACCACTTCTGGAAAATTATGGTTTTGTGATTGTTGATGATTTCTAAAAGATTTGGGTTTTGTTTGTAATTTACAAGGATGATGTTTTGGTGAGTTTAGAAAGTTTTCTAAATATATTCAAAAGAACAACTTTGATTAATAGGGTTCAAAGATCATCATGGAAAAATGAAAAATAAATTATTTGAGGATTATTGTGATGAACATGGGATTAGACATAAATTTTTTGCACCTAGAACTCCCCAACAAAATATAGAGAAAATAGAATATTAATTGAATTAAGTAGATCTAATTGATGAGTATAAATTGTAAGCTAAAATAATGAGTGCAGATCACCTTATAGATAGAGAGTGTTTGATTGGAACTTAAGCATTCTTCCTTGCTCATTAGTGGACCTCCTCAAGTACTCAACATAGAATATCCTATGAAAAGGAAAGACAAGCAATCCCCTCTAGAGAACATAATATAAACAAAACTTTAAAAAAGGAGAGAAAAAAATGAAATAAAAAGAGAAAATAAAGAAAAAAATGAAAAAATGAATGAAGAAAAAGAAAGAGAAAGAAAAGAAAGAAAAGAAAAGTCAATAAAACACATTGATTTGGAATCAAAGGATAAATCATGTGTGTAATTCAAAAGGAAAAAAAAAAAAAGAATATATGAAATAAATTTTGAGTCTACTTTTGACAAGTCTTTGGGTAGATAATAGTAAAATAAAAGTTCTAAAGGATAATTCATGAATGATATGATTAGAAACTTAGTAGGTATCACGAACACTTTGACTTCAATTCTATTCTCATGATATTATTATAGGATTGGAAGTTAGAGTTGCTCTATTATAACAATATATATATATATATATATATATATATATATATATATAATATATATAACGAGATATCAAATTTCCACTTCATCTCTTTTTTCAAGCTCGAAAGAGAATTCAACAGTTGTAGATAAAATTCAAATGAAGTAATAAAATCATCTTTTGCTTAGTCTACCTCCTTTGCTTAAATACTTTTGAAGACTTTCAAGTAGAGGATACACTCACTAAAGTTGAGAAAAATTACATCATCAACCAATGAGTTTTAGGGATTAACCTCGAACATAAAGGTAGTCCAACCCTCCCAACATCCATATATGATAAGTCAAAAGAAAATGTCAATGACTTGGTTAGGTTACTTTTGTAATTTAAGACTGCTTTACCTAAGACCATAATGAAGTGCCCAATATCTCTAAGGTAGCGGTCTCAAATTGAACCTATTATATTCCTACTTTGCAAACTTTTGATGCAAACATTTGCACCAAGAAGAAGATCAAAGTTTGAAGTCAACCTTATTGAAGAAGAAAAGATGCTATCATGATTATTACCCAACATTATAGGTCAAAGGAAGGATGTCTTGAAGATGAATCCACATTACCTATTTCAAATTTGATAGTAGACATAGCCTCTTTACATGCGGTCTTCATTCAAGGATGGGTCAATGATGCTAGAGGATGAGATGTCATTTTAACTTATTTCCATTAGAATTTATCATTATAAGGTCATGCCTTTCCGGTCACTAGTGTTAAAGAAAAGGAAGACCATCTTTATTATCAGTAGTTATCTTGATTGGTTATGACACATAGCAGAAGTTGAATCCCTAAAAGATTAGGATGACTTTAGAGTTTCTATAACTTGTAGTAAAGCATCATGGGATAACAAGGATTGATCTAAAAGAGACAGAGTGATATTAGAGATGTAACCTCCAAGATTTACTTAACAGAGAGACTTCAATTAACATTGAATATAGATGGTTTAAACTCTTTCAAAGTTAGTCTATCTCAAAACTTTTCAAATCAAGATTCTACATCCGATCATTGAAAATACCTTGGTGCTTCAAAAGATGAAAAGTTTAAACCACATGATAGGGAGTGCGATGCTTTTCAATCACTCTATTTAAAGAAATACTATCTTTAAAATAATGTTTGAAAATAATTATCTTCAATAAAATCCTATCTTTCCATTCATCAAATCCCTTCATTGCAAGCATTATTTTTTGTTTATGAATCGACCATGATGTGTTTAGGATAGGTGTAAGAGAACTTAATCAGCATCTTATCCTTCATCAACACAAACACAAACTACACACGAATCCTTAGTGCTATTAGGATAGAAGTAAGAGAATCCTAGAGGCATCCTATTTTGAATAGTACAACTAAGTTAGGTGTAAGAGAACTCAAGTGGCATCCTATCTTGGTGGAGTCACATTGCCCCTATGACACCATTTCATCCACTCTTCGATGTGTTTAGGGTAGGTGTAAGGAACCCAATCTTCTTATCCTTCATCAAGATCAAATACAAACTACACAAACACATGAACAAATATACATCTTTTATCTGGGCTACTTTGATGTGGGATAATGCCTCACTCATTATTTGCTGGTTGGCTCATGTTACCCTAGTGTGTCTGGTCCCTTGTTCATGAGGATGTAAGTGGACACTTTTATCCTTGACTGACAGAGCCTTAGCATGGTAGGCCACTGTGGTTGATAAACTACCCTCATGTTGGCTTTGTTTAAGAGGATGTAAGTCTGCCACCTTCTTAAACTAGCCATCATTATTGACTTGGTTGAGTATATCGAATATATATACACATCTTTATCTGGGTTACTTTGATGTGGGATAACATCCTGCGGCACTCACCCATTAGCTATTCTAGGTTCACGTCTACCCCTAGTCGTTACCTGGTCCCTTATTTAGGAGGATGTAAGTCTTCTATGCTTTCCTTCACGACTTGACCATTGCACACCTCTGACACCTTGTTAGCATGGTAGGCCTTGCGATCGGTAAGCTACCTTCATGTTGGCTTCATTCAAGAGGATATAAGTCTACACTATTCTTCTTGGCTCATCATGAACTAACTTGGTTGAGTAAAGGATTAGGGTATATGTCCCCAAGCAACACTTTTCCTTTTAACTACTTCAAGTATTGGTCCAGTCCTTCTTTATGACTACCTACTTAGTAGTCACCCTCAGGTCGAGTTCAACTTATTGTGCCAATAATAGGTCACCCCAACTGTTGTTCCTCACTTCGGAAGATGTAAGTCTTCTATGCTTTCTTTATATGTACAGTCGTTGCATACTGATGGATATCCTAGGTTGGATTTCACCTATCAAGCCAATGATAGACTATCCCAACTATTAGTTCCACTTTAGGGAGATATAAGTCTACACACCTTCTTCTTAGGTTGATTATCACACACCGATGGGCACCGGTTGGTTGGTGTTCCTATCTGACACCACATGGATACACCACTCATGGTAGATGTAAGTCTACTATGCTTTCTCTTTGAGTTGGCCACTGTACACCTACAGGCTTTCTTATTTATAAGGTCCAAGATAATGCCCCTAGTGGCACCTCTCTTGTAGGCACTCTATTTGGATCACGTCCTTTCCCAACACCCAGTTCTACTTTGGATCCCCTTTCCCTAACCACCCTGGTTGGAGATTCATTCTATATAGATGCATAGATTCTCTTAAATAAATAAGTCTAGTGACATAGCCCTTTCTTAGTGTGGTCCCTCGCAGTTACAATAAGAAACAAACAATAATATATATATATATATTTGCTTATGGATTATGAATTAATGCCCCCCATGCACCTTTCAAAGGCATCATATCTTTATGGTAGTGACAAAACTCCCTATAGGAATCACCTACTCTTGAGTTGAGATAAGTCCCATGACATTCTCAATAGTCTCTTAGGTTCAATCATTTGTGCCAACATTAGATGGTCATCCTTTTTAAGATGTAAATGTTTTTCTTTCCGGCACAACCATTGCACCGCTGGAAGCCCAGGTGGGGTTTGATTTATTAATCAATGGGTCACCCCAATTATTCCTTGCTTTGGGGATGTAATTCACTACACTTTCTCTAGCCTTTGCACACCAAGACACCCTTAAGTTGGATAGTCACCTTAGTAGACTACTCCTTTGGATCTGTAAATCTGAGATAGGATAAAGCTGACATAGTCCCTACTCAGTGTGGTCCATTGCACACCAACAGGATCCATCAAATAGAATTAAAATGAATGAAAATAAATTGAATCAAATTAAAACAAATCAATAAAATTAATCTTAACTACTTTTGAGTTGACTTAAGTCCAATGACATTCACTTTAGTGCCTTGAGTTGATTTATTATTTATAGATCTAGCGGTTGATCCCTTCTTTGGAAGATGTAAGTCTACTATGCTTTCTTCCTAAGTTCATTGTACACCAAGGCAACCTCTTAGGTTGATAGTCCCTACTTGTGGTTGTAGACTATCCCTTTGGATTTATAAATCTAGGATAGGTCAAGGAGAACATAGCCCCTTCTGGTTCCATGCACAATAGGGTCCATAACAAACTAAATTTGAAACCAACCTTCCTAGTGGAATCAAATTAAAATATATCAAACAAACCAAACTTTTGTGAGCAAATCAAATTAATCTCTTGGTGGAGCCATAAGAAATACCATCAAACTCTTATCATGGATAGCTGAACCACTTCCCCATGAAGGTTCACATTCCCAATCCAGTAGATTATAGATTCTTATCCCCAATATGTACCCAAACAAATCATATTCATAATCAAACTCAAATTCATATCCCTAAATAGCTTGAACCTACTTCCCTAGTGGAAGGTTCACATACTCAATCCCATTGGATTCTTCGCTCTCTTATGCCCTTGGCATAAAGCTACTCAAGATTAATTTTATGTACCTTTTGAGTTTGGTATAGATCATTTTCATTAGTGTTTGCAATCTTTTGGAAGTTGTTGATCATCTCGATCAACGCTAATATGTGCAGTGTGCCTTGTTAGTTACACCACACCTATTAGGGGGGTCCTTTTGCTAACCAAACTTTTGGAGTGAGTTCTTGACCTCCTTTTTTAGAACTAGGAACCTTTAGAAGGTTTCCTTAGTCATAAGACACTTTAGATTAGGTGAACACTTAACCTAAGCCAAAAAACTTAAAGGGTTAATCATATATTAGGCCATGCCTTAGAGACTTAGGAAAATCACTATGCTAAACCCAATCCATGTACACTTCTTAAATTCAATTCAAATTCAAATTTCCAAATAAACCTCAAAATTTAATCCAAATCCAAATCCAAACTCAATTCCAAATGATTGAAACCCAAGATCAATCAAAACTTGAAATCCTTCCCAAGCCCTTTAATCAACCTTCATGAACTTAGCCAAATTTTCACCCAATTCAATCCAAACTCAATTGATTTTCTTATAAATTAATTGTACCTTCAATTATCTTCTCAAATATAAATGAAATATAAATTCAAATAGAAAAACTAAATCTAAAATCAAATCAAACCCAATTTAAACTATTTAAGCCATTTTCTTGAACTTGGAAAACCCATCTAAATCAAGCCAAAATCAATGGATTTTCCTTGAATCAATCATTCCTTCAATCATATCCAAATATAAATGAGACCTATAATTATCTAGTCAAACCAAAATTAACCCATGTGAAACCCAACCTAGACCATTTGACTTGAAATATTCAAATGAACCAAAACTCATTTGAATCGAAACCAATTGCAATTGAATTTATATTTTAATCTTAAATCTATATATAAACTCAACTAAATCAACTTAACAAATCAAACCAACTAAATCCAATTGGTTCACTTGACCCAAGTGGCCAATTTGACTACATGAACCAAAATCCAATTCAATCCAAATCAAAGTGAATTATACCAATCCAAACTTCATTCCATGATTGTTGATCGTCCAAGAATGAAATTAGGTCAAACCAAGTCAACCTAGCATATTGACCAAGTCAACCCTTTAGCTATATGAACCCAAACTAGCCAAATTGCAATCTAAGCCAAATCCATTGAAACAATGATTCAAATCAACCCAAAATCAAGATTTAAACATGACTTGACCTTCAATTGAGCCAAACTTAGCCCAATTGCACTCTTTCTTGAAGTTGACCCAAATTGACATAAAGGGTCAAATTAGAATAAACCCAAATTAAATCCAAATTAAATCAAACCAAAGCATACAATCTTCAAAATAGTCATGACTTTACAACCCTTGGTTTGACCACCAATTGGTCAACTAACCCATTTTAACCTAATTTGACCCAAATGGGTCAAATTGAGCCAAACTAAATTAAACTCCAAATGACATGAAATTTGGTCCAACTCACTTTTAACTCATTTCAAATCTACCCAAATCAAATTCAATGCCAAATGATCACTCTTCCCTTGGGCTATGGGTATGGGTATTTTATAAGATAAAATACCCATCTAAATGGTCATTTCTCTTCCTTGGCCACTTGACACTCATCCATTGGTCCACCAAGGCTCTAAGAACACTGTCTTGACCCAAGAGGTGGTTGGGCTAGCCATGACTTATGGGGAAGTGAAATCACCTCCCCCCCATTGAACACATGGCATGAACGACCTCCACATATTTTTCCTAGGACACCCACTTGTCCTTCATAGCGACCACCTCCCATGCCTTGGCCAAATTAAGCCACCTGGGAGAATCTCAACCACCCCAAGCCAAGGATACACTTGGAGCCAAAATCACCATGAATGAAGTGATTTTTGGCCATTAAGGAGGAAAGTAGTGAGACAAAAACTCTTCTCACACTCATTTTACTCTAGAGCTCTCAACCAACAACCATTCCCTCTCTATTTTTGAGCAAAAAAAAATCAAGTGGATTGTGAGAAGTAGCGACCATTGGTGGATACATTATTATTAAGTTAAGAAAAAGCCCAAACCCATTCCAAAGCTTCTTCTTGCACTCAGGAGCATGCTTGGATCATCACTACCATTGGAAATCATCCTCGGTGAGGTAATTTTGAAGAACCATAAGCCTTAGGTTCCTTTTATTTATGATAGTTTTGATATATTTTAGAATTTCCTTTAGATTACCCTTACATTTTTTTTAACATCATCCCATGCATTTGGAGTGATTTTTTGATGAAGATGCTAGAAAATTAGCCTAAAATGAAGTTTTCATTCAATTTTTCCAAAGAATCACAAAATCATGCCCAAAATAGTTATCCACCTCTTCTACCGATCACCCTCAGTCATCAATCTCCCATTAGAGGTTGAAGGCTATCATCATCATGTGGCTTTGATGATATCAGGCTATCACATGGATCATGTCTACTATCGATCCATGATGGATGGTCAATTGATCCATGCATCCTTGTTTATTCTCTCATCTTGATGAGACACCACGAGGTTATGCATGCCCGCGTGAATGGTGTTGGAGGTTAGTAAGAAATTAGGGATTTTCTCTTTTAAAATTAATTAAAATACGATACTTTAAAATTCATAGAAAATAAAATATTTAACTAAAATTACAAATAAAGGCTCGTTGGATTTGTCATTCTAATCAATGAATCCAAAAGAAATTTACTAAATATTTTGAGCTTAATTTAAGTTTTAGGTAAAATAAATTTCATTAATTAAACTAAGACACATCAGATTGATTTGAAATATTGAGATTAAGAATGAGCTTAAAATCCTACCATAAAAATTTCAAGTCAAAAGGATTTCTAGATTAGGAGATATTGCATTCTAAAGTTTAAATAGCTAAAATAATTTAATGGTCCTTATAAAAATCATGGAAAATCATTTAAATCAATTAAAATTTAGAAAATTATAACAAATCATAGAAAAATAATGGAAATGCAAGTAAATATTTATTTTAAAGGTATTTTAGAGGAGATGAAATTAAAATTGATCCTAATTAATTTTGAATAATAATTAAGGCTTAATTTGAGTTTAATTAAATTAATCAATTAGTTTAATTATCTAAGAAATTTATCCCAAACTTTTGAGGTTGATTAATGGGATGACCTCCACCTCCCATAAATTTCATGGAATTTATTACTTGGTTAATTAGAGAAATTGGTTATCTTAACCTTAACTACTTTCTTAATAAATCAAGAAATTAATTAATATTCTAAATAGTAAGAAAATCATTAATTAAGCTTGCTAATCATTGTGAAATAGTAAATGGGCATGAGGAAATGAGATTCGGACCTCTTTCCCAATCTTTTCCCTAAGTCCATTTCACTTGAATGGAAATTAATTAATTTGGGATTAATTGATGGTTTAATTCATTAATTAAATTGGTTAATTAATCAATTTGAAACTATAATCACATGGAATCTTAATTAATTAATTTATGGGTTGATCTTTAGGTGTTAAATATCTTAAAGACATTTAATGAAATTATAGTTAACCTACATGTGTGGGATAACTATGAAAATACTTAATTAAGTTTCTTAACTTTATTAATCACTAATTGTGAGCCAATTGCATTAGGCCTCTTTCATTTCTTAAGTTCATTCTGATTTAACTTCAATGTATGTACATATCATGTTGGCTCAAATTACTTGGTTAATTAAATTAAGGCAACATAGGTAAGGTCAATTAATGGATTTAATGAATAGTATAACCTAATTAACCCATAAAATCAACTTAATTATTTTCATTAAACCAAATTAATTCACAAACATGGGAATAGGTTAGGATCAAACTTTACCTTATTTCTTCAAACTAAATTAAATATAAAATTGAAAATGATAATTAAAAAACCTTGGTTTTCTTTGAATGCTTTTATTTGATTTGATTGTCCTTATAAATTAATTTAATTGAATGAAATCACATGTTTATGCCTATTCATTCATTTCTAATCATGTTAAATGTTGTATGTTTGAAATGATACATTCATCTTTTCAAAATTAATTAAATCAAATGGTTTTACTTTATGTCAAGCTTGCATGTGTTGATTTAATTTATAATAAGTGTGGCAATTATCATATTAAATCAAACATATTTTCCAAAGCTTATAAATGAATGGTTACATATGCTATGAATGCTAGTTATAAATACATAGGAGATGTATGTGATTATAGCTTAAATGTGAAGTGAAGCTCCTTTCCTTTTATTCATGTATTGATTTATCTAAGTGAGAATGTTAATGAGTATATAGTCTAGATATAGCTAGCCCTAAGGTGGTCATTTGATTACCTTACTTCTTGATTTAATAATGGAATGTACTCCATTTGATTTCATTCTTATGTATTTCAATACTAGAATTTGGGTGAGGCTTTAATTCATATACATAAATAATTCAATCAAATTAAATATCATTTTTTGTGTGATTTTCATTCTCCAAATTATGAATACATGTGTATGTATCTATGAAAAGTGGTATATAGTCTAGATATCCTAGGAATATGAGGCTTTAGCTAGCCATAAGTAGGTCATTTGATTACCTCACTTTCCTGGTTTAACAAAGGCACATGCTTATGTCTTTTATACATACATGTGTATATTTAATTAGAGAATGGTAATCCTTCTTTTTTATTAAAATACATGCATTTGCAATTGTTCAAGTGATTGAATTAATTGATTATGTGATTTGGAGGTCTCTTTCTTATGTTCATGCATGTAAAATTACATATGGTTTGAATGTAATGGTATATAGTCTGGACAGCCAGAGAATATGAGGCTTTAGCTAGCCCCAAGGATGTCAATTTATTACCTCACTTCCCTGGTTAACAATGACATGTACCTATTTAATTTCATCACTATGTATTTTTTTCCAAAGAATTTAGATAGAGCCTTAAATTAATATGATAAAATACATGAATTAGAGGAGAAATATAAAGCTTCAAATGTACATACTCATCCATCATTCAAGTGTGCTAAAATATATTATGTGTAGGTATACTTAGGACTTAATCATATGCATGTTACATGTGATGGAAAGAATGATTTAGCATGTGCCATGTGATAGTATTTCAATTAGATTAATCTTAAGAAGCTTTTCACATTGAATAGAATTATTTAAAGAGACCTAAACTTAGGATTAATGTAAAATGTGTAATAAGCCATTCACTAAGAGAACTAAATCAAATTAACATGCTTTAGAAAGTGGTTTAAGGGGGATGAAAGAACAACCTCTTTTCTTCTCTTTACAACACTTAGTTGCTAAGTGTAGATCATATGAAACAAAAAAACACAAATTAAAACTTGCAAATCAATTATTGAATCTTTTGCACTTAAAATCTTAACTCTAAAGCCTAGTTAGGGCATAACACAAGCCTTAATACACATACATTAGAATAAGTCACCACTTCTTATATGTTAGGGGGTGCATGGTGTGATGTATGTTTTGTTTTGTGATGTATTATTTTAGACTAGATGTTAGGGTGTTTATTTTTTAGACTGGATGGTAGGCCGTGATTAGCCTAATCATATTTTCTACTAGGGATTATGTTCAAAGGGATGCTTAAAAATAAGTATAAATGCTCTCTTTGCAGGTTGCTTAAGCCCCTAAGCATAATCCAAGTTAGGACAGGTGGGCTTAGTTACCGATGTACATGGTGCTAAGTCCAAATTATAAATATAACTGCCTGGGTTGTATGTGTGTTTAGCTAACACTTGTCTTGCATATGTAGTTAGATTTACTTTTTTTAATTTTAATCTAATTTTGCTTTAGGAATTAGGATTAGTACAATGGGGGAATAAGGATGAGCATTAGCTAGAAGGCTTTGTCTTGGGAGGCCATGTGATGCCTTTGAAGTGGAGCAAATCAAATCAAAGAAGGAGGAAGATACATGATGACATGAAGACTCTTATAGCATTTATCATTTGTAAATTGCAAATTATTCTTTTATGTACTTGGTTGTATAAGGGTAGAGCTTTGCAACCCATTTTTCTTTTTGTAAATTACGAATTATACATGAATTTATATTTTATTTGATTGAATTATTTTAACATATTAATTTAAAACTTTATTCTACAAAATAACATAAGAATGAAATTAAATAGGCATGTGTTGTTGTTAAACCGGGAAGTGAGGTTATCAAATGACCTCCTTTGAGCTAGCTAAATCGTATTCAGGATGTCCAGACTATATACCCATTTGCATTCAAACATGTATAAATTTGTATACATGAACATAGTAAGTAAGCTCCAAATCATATGGCTAATTAATTCAACCATAGTCAATTATAAATGAATGGAATTTTAATGTAAAATGGGATTTTAATTCACTTGTCACATATACATACACAGACATAGGCAAGTATGTGCCATTGTTAAACCAGGAAAGTGAGGTAATCAAATGACCTCCTTGGGGCTAATTAAAGCATTGTATTCCCAGGATGTCTAGACTATATACTTGCTATTCTTGGACACACATGCATGCATACATAAATAAGGGAAAGAAAACCATACAAAGATTGTATATATTTCTTGATTGAACCATTAATATTTATGAGTTAAAGCTCTATACAAATTCTAATGTTCAAATACATAAGAATTAAAATCAAATGGGTACATGTGGATGTTAAACTAGGGAAGTGAGGTAATCAAATGACCTCCATAGGGTTAGCTAAAGCCTCTGTTTAGAGATGTCCTATATACCCATTACCATTCAATCTTATATAAATCAACACATGAATAGATGAAAGAGAACTCAACATTCATACACTTAGATATAAGCACACGCATTTCTTATGTATTTATAACTAGCATCCACATATTATTATTCATTTATAAGCTTTTGTAAAATACATTTGGATTTAATAGTGATAATATCCATTCATATATTAAATTAAATCAACACATGCAAGCTTACATAAAGGAAATCCATTTTATTTTACTTGATTTTAAAAAGATGGATGCATGAATGCAAATGACATACCAAATTTAACATGATTTGGAAGAAAACAATCAAATATAACCATGTGATTTATTCAACCAAACTAGTTCTTAAGGACTATTAAATCAAATAAGATTATTTAAAGCAAACCAAAGCTTTTTTATTAATTAAGTTTTGGATTCGATTTGATTTAAAGAGGAGAAAGGAAATCATCACTTGTTGTTTTAAACCCATTCCCAAGTTTTTGATTTGATTTAATTTAAGGAAATGTAGTTAAGTTGATTTTATGGGTTAATTAGGTTGAAACCTTTATTAGATGAATTAATTACCCTTACTTATGTCACCTTAGAGTAATTAATTAAATATTGCCAATATGATATGCATGGAAAATAAATTTTGCAATGATCCCAAATAAAAGGGGCCTAATGCAATTGGCTCATGATTAATAGTTAATTAGATTAAGGGACTTAATTAATTACTCTTATGATTTTCCCACATATGTGGACTAACCATAAATTTATTAAACTACTTCAGCTTATTAAACAACAAAAGATCTACCACATGATTTAATTAATTAAAGTTTAATGTGATTATGAATTTAATTTGATTAATTGATTTAATTAATTAATTAAATCTTAATTAATTTCATTTTAAAAAAGGGTGAAATAAATTTAAGGAAAGGGGTCCCAACCCTATTCCTTGGTTCACTTACTGTTGCACAATGATTAATAAACTTAATTAAACAATTTATCACTATTCATGGGATTAATTAATCATTAATTAACTTAAAAGAGTAGTAAGGTTTAATTGGTCAATTTTTCTAATTAAGTAAGCAATAAATCCCAACTCATGGGAGGTCATCCCATTAAATTAACCCACAAAATTTAGGGTTAATTTCTCAAATAATAATTAAGAGTAATTAAGCAAATTAATTTTGTAATTAAACCATACTCTTTAAAATTAATTATGATTATTTTTTAATTAATTATCCTCTGAAATACCTTTAAAATGAGTATTTATTTGCAAGTTTTTGATTTCTCTAAAATTTTTTTGATTTTTAGAAGATTCAACCTTTAAAAATGATTAATTAATCTTAATTAAAGACTAATCCCTACCATGTGTGAGATGCATTCCACATGGCATGCTTGGCTACTTAAAACATATTGACTAGCTTTGTGGCAATGGTAGATGTGCTTTCTCGTCCATCATCCAATCTAAGATTAGACATCTATGATTAATCCCATAGCTTAATAGCATTAAATCAGATCGATCTAGTGGAATTAATCACAATGGTCCATTTCGATCAGTCGAAAAAAATGATGTGCAGTCTAACATCACACGAGTGATGGAGAATGGAGTTATTTCACCATTGCTTACTTGATCTGGGCTTACCCAAGCTTGGATTAACTCCAAAAGAATCCCACACCTTTACGACATCGATTAGAGGAGATCTAACGATCAAGATCACATGAGATGCAAGTTTTCTTCAAAACACTTTAACCCATTTTTTCTTGGGATCAATTTTGGAAGCATACCTCACTAGAGCTCAAGACTGGTGGCTCAAATGATTGAGGAAGCTTCATCTAGTGGAGACGAAACCTTGTTGACCAATAATTGAATCAATTCCTGGCGTTTGCTCAAAAGGCCATGAACCCATTTTGAGCTTTGATCAAGTCCCACCTCATGCTTGAGAAGCTTGGGTGATGATTCTTTCTTTTCTGAGGCTTGAGAAGGTGTGTATGAAGTTAATTTGAGTTTAATGGAGAAATGGAGAAGTTAGGCTAGAAATGGGAGTGTCCTATTTTGAGATGGACAGGAATGGCATTTTTTGATCAAGAAATGAGCTTGGGAGCTTAGCGAATGGCTCTTGCAGCTTGACTCGGGTAGCTAGGGCTATAAGCAATGATTTTTGTGTGTGTTTGAGTGGAAACTGAGGGATGTATACCCCCCTTCCTCTTGATCTGACGGTGGGATCGAGTTTGGCTTCTAATGCGGTACCATCTCTGTCATGGGTGGCGAGGAGGTAGTTGGCTTTACTTGGTTGGTTGAAGGTGTGGAGAAGCCAAGAAGAATCATGGGTATCCTATGGTTTCAAATGCTCACAAGAAGGTGGTGATTTCACCTCCCAAGTCATGACCCAACCACCCCTTCAATCAGTTGGTTCATGTCCTAGGTGCCTAGGTGGACCATTAGGAGAGTACCAATGGCCAGGAATGGAAATGACCACTTACATGATGATTTGTCTCATGTGATGCCCAAGGGTAGAATGATCATATGACATTAGATTTTATTTGGCACATAAAAATGAGCCAAAGTGGGTTAGTCAAATTTCAAGTCAATTGGAGTTGATTTGGTTTTTGGATCAATTTGACTCATTTGGGTCAAATTGATTAGGTTAGTCAAGTTGACAATTTTGTCAAACAAGTTGGTCAAGTTCATATGATCATTTAGGATGTTTTGGTTCAATTGGTTTGGTTTACTTTCACTAATATTTTATTTTTGCTCATTTGAATTCATTTTGGTCAAATGGGTTAAGTTGACCAATTTGACTAAATTGGCCAAATTGGCTTGGGCTGGGTGTTGGTTTGGGTTTAGCTGATAGATTGAAATTGATTGTAGGCTTTGGTTTTAATTAATTTGGATTTAGATTTGATTTAGGCCAAATTGACCTTTGGGTTAAGTAGGTTAATTGGATTCAATTGGGTCCAACCACGACTTTGGTCAAGTTCAATAATCAATTTAGAATGAATTTGATCCATTAGTTGCAATCAATTTGGTTTATATTTTGATTTGGCATAATTTGATATTTTAGTTTAATTTTGGTCAACTTGGGTCAAGAGGACCAATTGGGTTTGGTTTGACTCAATTGAAGGTCAAGTCATATTTAAATATTTATTTTGATTTGGTATGAATCATTGGTTTCAAGGGATTCAACATATGTTGCAATTTGGCTAGTTTGGGTTCAAATGTGTTAAGGGGTTAACTTGGATTGACCCAATTTGTGCTAATTGATCAACTTAGGGTGATCAACAATCATGATGGGAGGTTTTGATGGGCTTGCTTCAATCTAATTTGGGTAGGATTAGAACTTGGTTCAAATAGGTCAAATTGGCCAATTTTTGTCAATTGGACCAATTGAGTTTAGTTGGATTGATTTTGGGTTGAGTATGATTTATCTGATTTTATGTATGGATTTGGGATTAGTTTATAAATTCAATTGCAATTGGTCCAATGGGTTTTGGTTCATTTGAACATTTCAAGTCAAAAGTGTTAAGTTGGGTTTGACTTGTTGATTGATTTCTTTATGATTAGATTTCATTAATATTTATGAATATGATTGAAGGTATGATTGATTCATATGAAAATCAATTGAATTTTTTTGGAATGAAGGAATTTGGCTAAGTACATGTAGTTGGGTCTTGTGGCTTAGGTTTGGATTTTGATATGATTTAGTTTTGATAATTTAAATGTATATTTCATTTAAATTTGTGAAGATGATTGAAAAAATGATTGATTTGAGAAAATCAATAGATTTGGATTTGGATTAAGGTTTGGCTAAGTCCATGGGATAGGTTATAGCTTAGGAAGGGTTTTGATTTAATTTGATTTAGTTTTATTTAGGTTTGATCATTTGAATGTATTTGATTTATATTTAGGAAGATGATTGAAGATATAAATTGATTATGAGAAAATGAATTATTTTGGATTGATTTGGATTATGATTTGGCTAAGTCCAATGGTCATATGGCTTAGGAAGGGTCAAGTTTGGATTTGATCATGGCTTTCAATCAGTTTTTAATTTGGGTTTGGATTTGGATTTGAATTTGATGTTTAATTGAACTTGAGGTTTGGTTTAAGAAGGTGAACATGGATTGGATTTGGGTTGTAGGGTAGGTGGATTATCCTAATCCTAGGGCATAACCTAATCATATGGTTAACCCTTATAAGTCTTTAGGCTTGTTAAGTATTTACCTATTATTAGAAGTGTCTTATGGGAAGTCTTAGTGTCAAGAAGACTTTAAGGCTAAGATGGTAAGATTGAATCCACACTCAAAATGAGGTCAATAGGTCTTAGGCTCCATAGTCTTGCCCTTAGAGATATATAATTGGAAGACATAAGCCAAGTTTCATATTATATAATCAGATACATCTTCTAATGCTTTATCTGAGAGTCCATGGATACATGAGAACAAGTTCCATCTCTCTACATCAATATGAAGTTCATGAGGTGAGATCATCTACTATGTCAAAGGAGATATCAAACCATTTATAGTTCACAAGGTCAACATATATGAGGATGACTTACCTCCCTCAAAATCAACAAGTCTATTCTCATGAACTTGGCCAAAGTTTAAAAATAAAAGAAAAAGAAAAAAAAAAGAAAAAAAGAAAGAGAAAAAAAAAAAGAAAGAAAAGAGAAATGAAAAAATAAAAGGGTGAAAATATACTTGGAGGAGGAAGTGGAGCGATATTATATTCCACCCACAATTTATTACTCCATTCAAACATATGGGTGATGACTTGACCTCCACAGAGGAAGAGGGTTAGGCTCCCCAGGGTGGAAAACCTCTTATTGGCCACCCAATAGAAGATATGTTCACTACCGAGAGTACACACTATCCATATAGACTTAGAATCTAGTTCATAGGATGAGTCTTATATGGTTAGCACACCATCTCTTCTCATTAGTAGATTCCTTGGAGGTGACACTTGAGCGGATAGCGATGAAGACGGGCTCCAGAGCAAAGCATAAGTGTATCCAAGTCCATATGTGAAATAGTTAGGCATCAGTTGGGAACCTTATCTCTAACCCTACTTTCCTCTTAAGAAGCTAAGGGTTTGGTAGTTATGAAAGCCCCTAAGTCATCCACAGTTGTGAAGACTTAGAGGTTCTTTCTGGGAGCATCATCCTCAAGTCTAGAAGTTGATGTAGAACTTGAGGATGATTCATATAAAGATTTAATAGGATTACCTTTTGATTGGTATTTGCCTTGTGTTCATAATTTAGCAAAGAACACATACTTGGTCAAAGCATAGGTCAGACTACTCCAAAAGAATATGGAAGAACAAATGCAAAAGCTCTCAATCAAGATCGGGACTAGGATTCGATATAGTGGGTCATTGATGATGATGATTACTGCTTAGTCATCACCAATCATTTGGAATCTGATAGGTTCTTTTCAAATCACATTAACTCATATGAGGAGGTTTAAAACTTCAAATGATCGGATGATTTTGAAGTCAAAGATGCATCGCGAGTTTGAAGAAGAGATCAAGTCAACCATCGATGAGCTCGAAATCAACCGAACGAAGAAGATCCACACTACATCATATCTTTGTTGAATGAAATTGAAACCAATGATATTGTTAGGTTATTGACTGAGTTTATGGACTGCTTTTATGGAATTATGAAGTGATGTTTAGATTGGCTCTTAACATAGTGGTCCATAAACAAGTAATAGAGCTTACTGCTAACCTTATCAAGCAAGATTCCAGATGCATGCGATTAGACATAGAACAACATGTCAATTTTGAAGTCAAAAAATTGATCGATGTTGTCTTCATTCGAGAAGAAAAATACCCTACTTGATTAGCCAGCGTCATCCCAGTTAATAAAAAAATTGGCCAAACTCACATATGTTTCAATTTTAGGGATTTAAATAAGGCATGTCAAAAGGTAAATTTTTACCAATCCCGGAGCTGATGGTGGACATTTCCTCATCTCATGCAGTCTTCTCTTTCATGGATGGCATCTAGATATAACCAAATAAAGATGGCCCTTGAAGATGAAAGAAACACTGCTTTTAGAACCCCAAAAAATCTATTGCTATAAAGTCATGCCTTTTAGCCTTAAAATCTTTGGTGTTACATAACAATGGGCTATAACTTGAATCTTTGACAAACTCATTCATCAAGTTGGTCGAGTGCTCGATGATCTCATGGTCAAAAGTAGAGAAAAGGAAGACCATCTTTGACTTGAGAGTAGTTTTGAATAGTTAAGATAATTTAATCTCAAATGAACTCCCGAAGTGTACATTGGAAGCTTAGGATATTCCTTGGGTTTGTTATCCCACACGGAATCAATCAATCTAGAAGATCAAGGAAATATTACAAATGCCACCACCTAAATGTTTAACTCAACTAAGATCATTCCAAAGGTAAATAGCATATCTAAGATGCTTTATGTCCAATCATTTGGGAAGATTTTAGCCATTCTCATCAGTTGTCAAAAAGGATGCCAAGTTCAAATGGGATGAAAAGTGTGAGCATGCCTTTGAAGACATCAAGCATTACTTGATGACACCGCCAGTTCTATCATCCCATATCTTGGGAAAGCCGCTCATACTTTACACTGCTATGTTAGATGACTCCCTTAGTGCTTTGTTGGCCCAAGCTAATGATGAAAGGAAGGAAAATGCACTCTACTACCTCACCATTGTCTAATCCCCTTAATTATCCCCATTGAGAAGCATTGCCTAGTTTAATCTTTGCATCCCAAAAGCTACAGCACTACATGCTTTCTCATAAGGTGAACTTGATCACTAGGATTAATCCACTATAGTATCTCATGACACAACTGAAGCTATCTGGATGATCCATGATCCTCTCATAGTTTGTCATTACTTTCATACCCCTTCATGTAGTGAAAGGACAAGCACTAATGAATTTCTTAGCGACATACCCACTTCTTACTGACTCTTCGCTTAGTGATGATCACCCGATGAACAAATCATGAATTTAGGGGATACTAGAATTCACTACTGGGAGATGTACTTTGATGGTGTGGCTTCCTCTAAAAGAGGAGAAGAACAATAATTTACTATTCCAAAAAAGGTAGGTGTAAGAATAGTTCTCTTAACTCCAGACCATGATGTGATGAGATTCTCATATTATATATCCAATCCTTGCGCCAACAACGAAGCCAAATATGAGCCTTTGATTGCTAGTCTAGAGTTAGCCAATACTAAGCATCAGAACATCATCTTCAAAAATTCTCGGTAGTTATCAACCAAATCTGGGTCCTATAAGGTTATAATGCCCAAGCTCCATCACTACCACAAGTACACCATGGAGTTGTTGGCCCAAATCATAGGTTTCCATTTATAAGATTCCTCGAAGGAGAGAACATCATAGCATATGTTTTAGCCAAGCTTGCTAAGAGTTGGCATGTCAGGATGAGTTCATATCAATAAAGGTCCAAAATAGACAAGTCTTATCCCTTATTGATATTGAACTCATCAAAAAGTACTCTCTTAAATGAGAGGTTGCCATTGCAAAGAAGAACGAGGAGTTAGATTAGAAGAAACCATTCATGGATTACCTAAATAAAGGCAAACTATCTCAAGAGAAGTCCCAAGCCCATCAGATGAAGCAGAGAGCACTTTTATATGCTCTTGTGGATGATGTCTTATGCCGATGATCTTTCAATCATATGTGGTTACATTGTTTAGAGAAGCACAAAACCCGTATGATCATGATCGAGGTACACTCAGGATTATGTGGAGCCAACCAATCCAGTTCAAAGATAAAAGCTAAGATCAAGAGACTAAGATACTACTGTTAGTCGATGATCAAGGATTGCATCAATACGGCTAGGTGATGCCACCAATGTCAAATACAAAGTGTGGTCATACACCAACCACCCAATATTCTACATCCTACATTGGCCTCATGGCCATTCGAGTGTTGGGATACCGACATAGTGGGTCTTATTGATCCTTCTTCTTCCAAAGATCATCGATTCATCTTAGCTTCTACTGACTACTTTTCTAAATGTGTGAAGGTAATTATGCTTAGAGAGGTCACAAATTAGTATGTGCTCTAGTTTTTTAAAAACTATATCATATATAGGTTCAAAGTGTCTCGATGAATTATATCTGATAATGGTATTGCATTCAAGAGCACTGAGATCAACAACTCTGCCCAGAGACATAATATAGATTAGAGATATTCTACCATCAACTACCTAAAGGCAAACGGCTTAGTAGAAGCCTTCAACAAAGCTCTCATCCAAATATTGAAGAAGGCACTCGACAATAAAAAGAGATAATGGCATGGCAGTTAGTTGAAGCATTGTGGGCCTACCGCACAACATATAGAACTCCAACTTATTCTACTCCTTTCTCCTTAGTGTATGGGTCCAAAGCCATTCTACCAAGTCTATCACCCATCACTAAGGATAGTATGGATAGATCACAAAAGAGCATAATGAGTTCGTTAGAAGCTCAAAGGTTTAGGAGATGCTGGAGCATGCCAAAATGTCCAATTGTATAAAGCTAAAATGATTCAAGCTCACAATAAGTTGGTCTTTTATAGAGCTTTTCATATATAAAAGCTTATTTTAGTTCTAAGGAGACTGATTGTTGTTCTTCATAAGATGGGAGGCAAGTTTGAACCCACTTGGGAAGGCCCTTCCACCATAGAGAAGGCCTACCAAGGAGGATCTTATCAACATATTAATCATAAGGGAGAGTGCCCAATGCTTCCAATCAATGGGCTATACTTAAAGAAATATTATAAATTATGTTTAAAAATAATAATCCTCAATGAAAATTCTATTCGAATTCAATCTCTTCCATGTTGAAAGTATTCTTATTTGTGAATCCACCATGATGTGTTTAGGGTAGGTGTAAGGAACCAGAGCAGCATAATATCCTCCATCAACATAACAGAAATACAAACTACACACAAATATATAAAATAAACACATATATTTTGTCTCGAGCTACTTTGGGTTGAGATAATGCCCCAATGACACTACTCGATGGGCTCTAGGTCGTTAGGTCTTGCCACCGTGTGTCACCTCTGATCTTCTTGCTTTGGAGGATGTAAGTCTATGCTTTCCTTCCTTACTTGGACACACGATGAACACCTATGTTAGTTTGGTAGGCCTTACAATGTGGTAATAAGCTACCTCATGTTGGCTTCATTTAAGAGGATGTGAGTCTCTATACTTTCTTCTTGGATTAGCCTTTGTTCACTGAATGGGTCAAGTATATTTAAGATTTAGGATAAGTCCCCTAGAGACTCCATTCCTCCTTACTACTTCAAGTTTGGGTCAAGACCTTCCTTGGGGCTACTCGCATAGTAGTTACTCTAGTTTAGATAACATCTATCCTGGGGATGACAGACTATCTCGATGATCAGTTCCACTTAAAAAGTTATAAGCCTTCATGCTTTCTTTCTATATTGATTGTTGCACACCAACTGCCACCTTAGGTTGGTTGGTTTTCATAATGCTGATGGATACACCACTCATGCTAATGGATACACCTTAGGTTGGTTGGTTCTCGCACCTTAGGATACACCACAAATGACAGATGTAAGTCTACTATGCTTTCTCCTTGAGTTGGCTACCGTATACTTATAGGCTTTCTTTTCTAAGGCTCAGGATAACAACCCTATTAGCACCTCTCCAGTGGGCACTATATTTGGATCATGTCCTTTGCCACCTCATTTAGACACTACCCGGGTTACTATCGGATTGGACAGTTCTCTTTTCCTAGTAACCACCTCTGTGGTTGGAGAATCCATCCTGTGGATTTGTATATTCTCCATTGGTCTAGTAAATCTGAGATAAGTCAAGGCTAACATAGCCCCTTCTTAGGGTTTTAGGGTTTAGGGTAGTAGGTTTTAGGGTTTAGGGTTTTAGGGTTTAGAGTTTAGGGTTTAAGGTTTAGGGTTTAGGGTTTAAGGTTTAGGGTCTAGGGTTTTGGGTTTTAGGGTTGTAGGTTTAGGGTTGTAGGTTTAGGAATAAAGGTTTAGAGTTTTTTTTTAATTAATTAAACTAGTAGGTTTAGGTTTATTTAGTTTATTATTTATTTATTTGAGTTTATTTTTTTTTATTATTTAGTTTAATTTATCTTTTAGGTTTAGGTTTAGGTTTATGTTTATTTTTTAGTTTCATTTTATTTATATTTTATTTTATGGGTTTAAGTATATTTTCTTATTTTTAGGTTTAGTTTTAGGTTTAGGTTTAAATTTTATTTATTTTAGTTTAGGTTTAGGTTTATTTTATATTGTTTATTTTATTAATTTAAGCTTAAGTTTTTTTTAGTTTAGGGTTTAGGTTCTTTTAATTTATTTTTAGATCTTATTTTTTAGGTTTAGGTTTTTACTTAGTTTTTATTTTGTTTTCTTTTCGGTTTATTTTATTTTTATTTTATGTTTATTTTTTATTTTATTTAGGTTTTCTATTCAAAGGTTTATTTTGTTTTTTTGTTAGTTTAAGATTTTATTTATTTTATTTTTCTTATTTTTTATTTTATCTAATTTTTAGGTTTAAGTTTAGGTTTTGATTTGATTTTATTAGTTTATTTTATTTATGTTTCTGTTAATTTTTTTTTAAAAGTTTTATTAAGTTTAGGTTCAAGTATTTAGGTTTTTAATGTTTAGGGTTTAGGGTTTAGGGTGTAGGGTTTTAGGGTTTTAGGGTTTAGGGTTTAGGGTTTTAGGGTTTAGGGTTTAGGGTTAGGGTTTAGGGTTTAGGTTTTAGAGTTTAGTGCTTAGTCTTTAGGGTTTAAGTTTTGAGGGTTTAGGGTTTAGGTTAGGGTTTAGGTTAGTTTAGGGTTTAGGGTTTAAACTTGAGGTTTAGGGTTTTAGGGTTTCTGATTTAGGGTTTAGAGATAGTTTAGGGTTTACGTATTAGGGTGAAGGTTTTACGTTAGGGTTTAGGGTTTAGGTTTTAGGGTTTAGGTTTTAGGGTTAATTTAGGGTTTAGTGTTTTTTAGGGTTGTATGCTTAGGGTTTAGGATTTAGGGTTTAGGGTTTTTTTTTTAAAATTAAGTAAACTGGTTAGTTTTAGGGTTTAGGGTTATTTATTTTACTTTATTTTATTTTTTATTTTTATTTAGGTTTATTTTATATTTTAATTTAGTTTAGTTTATTTATTTTAGGTTTATATATTTTAGTTTAGGTTTCTTATTTTAGTTTATTTCTTAAGATTTGGTTTAGGTTTATGTTTATTTTTTAGTTTTGTTTTATTTTTATTTTATTTTTTAGGTTTTGGTTTTATTTTTAATTTTTAGGTTTAGGATTAAGTTTTTATTTTATTATTTTAGGTTTAGACTTTAGGTTTTTATTTTAGGTTTATTTTTAGGTTTTACTTTTTAGTTTAGGTTTAAGTTTATTTTTTTAGTTTATTTTATTTTAGGTTCAGGTTTACATTTTCTTTATTTTAGTTTAGTTTATTTTAGTTTAGGTTTAGGTTTATTTTACTTTGTTTATTTTAGGTTTATATTTTTTATGATTAAGGCTTAGGTTTATTTATTTGTTTTTTCCTGCTTTTATTTTAGGTTTATTTTTTACATTTAGGTTTATATTTAGTTTTATTTTATTTTATGTTATTTTATTTTTATTATAAATTTAGTTTATATTTTATTTAAATATTTTATTTTTAAGTTTATTTATTTATTAGTTTAGTTTTGATATTTATTCATTTTACTTTAGCTTAGCTTTTTATTTTATTTTTATTTTTTTAAGTTAAGGTTTAGGGTTTAGATTTTTTTCTTTTATTTTACTTTATGTTATTTATTTATTTTATTTTTTAGGTTTTAATTAGTTTAGTTTTAGGTTTTTATCTTTTTAGGGTTTAGGGTTTATGTTTTAGGGGGTAGATTTTCGGGCTTAGGATTTAGGGTTTAGGGTTTAGGGTTTTAGGGTTTAGGGTGTAAGGTTTAGGTTTTAGGTTTAGGGTTCAGGGTTTTTGGTTTTTTCTTTTAACAGAGAACAAATTCATATTCAACATTTCTTCTTTTCGATTTCATCAACCAAGTAACACACCAAGTTTTCTAAGACATAAGTGATGACATAGAAAAAAAATGAGCACTCACAGAGTAAATCAAAAACCCTAGATAACTAGAGCCGTCTCTATCAAATACAGCAATACATAGCAAAGAAATCAAGTTGGTCATTCATCACCTCTAGTTCTATCAACCACCCCGACCACTGAGAAGTGGATCTCACCATCATATCGCCGATCTCTTCTTACCACCACCACTATTACCACTCGATGCTTCTCCCACCTCCATATCCACCAAAGATTCTAGATCCCCACCACCACTCATGATAATTACCTACCGCCTTTATCAACATCGCTTGGCTTGATGCTAGGATCCAGCCCCGCGGATGTCCCCCAACAAGCCTAGTAGGCTCAGTGGCTTTCCAGGACTCCAGGCACAGGCCTAGGGCTCAGGCCCAGTGGCCTGGCGGTTTGGTTTTAGCATTTAAAGTTTAGGGTTTAGGGTTTAGGGTTTAGGGATTAGGGTTTAGGGTTTTAGGGTTTATGCATTTAGTGTTTAGGGTTTAGGGTTAGGGTTTAGGGTTTAGGGTTTAGAGTTTTTTTAGGGAGGTTTAGGGTTTAGGTTTAGGGTTTAGGATTAAGGTTTAAGGTTTTTTTTTTTTAAATTAAGTAAATTGGTAGGTTTAAGTTTATTTAGTATATTTAGGGTTTAAGGTTTTTACGGTTTAGGGTTTAGGATTTTTTTTAAAATTAAGTATACATGTAGGTTTAGGTTTACTTAGTTTATTTTTTTTACTTTGGTTTATTTTTTATTTATTTTAGTTTATTTATTTTAGGTTTATATATTTAAGTTTAGGTTTTCTATTTTAGTTTATTTTTTAGGTTCAGGTTTTGGTTTATGTTTACTTTTTAGTTTAGATTTATTTTTATTAAAATTTTTTTCTTTAGGTTTTACTTTTAAATTTTAGGACTAGGTTTAGGTTTTTATTTAATTTTTTAGGTTTCAATTTTAGGTTTTTATTTTAAGTTTATTATATTTTTTTTCTTTCATTTTGGTTTTAGGTTTTTTTATTTAGTTTATTATATTTTTCTTTAGTTATTTTTTTTATTTTATTTTGTTTATTTTAGGTTCATTTTATTTATTAGTTTAGTTTAGGTTTTTTATTTATTTATTTATTTTAGTTTTAGTTTTTATTTTATTTTATTTTTAGGTTTAGGTATTTTATTTATTTTATTTTAGGTTTTATTTAGTTTAGGTTTAAGTTTATAAGTTTTAGTGTTTAAGGTTTAGGGTTTGGTGTTTAGGGTTTAGGGTTCATGTAGGGTTTAGGGTTTAGGGCTTAGGGTTTTAGGGTTTAGGCTTTAGGCTTTAGGGTTTAGGGGTTAGTTTTAGGGTTATTTTGGTTATTTTTTTTATTTTATTTTATTTTATTTATTTAGGTAGATTAGGTTTATTTAGTTTATTTTTTATTTAGGTTTATTTTATTTTTATTTAGTTTAGTTTATTTAGTATAGGTTTATTTATTTTTGTTTATGTTTTTTATTTTAGTTTATTTTTTAGGTTTAGGTTTAGGTTTAGGTTTATTTTTAAATTTAATTTTTCTTTATTTTATTTTTTAGGATTTAGTTTTATTTTTTATTTTTAAGTCATGGTTTAGGTTTTTATTTAATTTTTTTAGGTTTATGGTTAAAGTTATATTTTTTAGCTTAGGCTTAGTTTAGTTTATTTTATTTTATTTGTTTAGGTATAGGTTTAGGTTTAGCTTAGTTTAGGTTTAGGTTTCAGTTTTACTTATTTTAGTGTAGGTTTAGGCTTATTTTATATTTACTTTAGGTTTAGATTTTTTTTTTAGTCTAGGGTTTGAGTTTTATTTATTTTTATATATTTTTAGGTTATATTTATTAGGTTTATTTTTTTAGGTTTAGGTTTTTATTTAGTTTTTTTTATTTTATTTTATGTTTATTTTATTTTTATTTTACGTTTAGTTTATATTCTATTTTGGCTTTTTTTAAGGTTTAGTTTTTTAGGTTAGTTTAGGTTTTTATTTATTTTATTTTAGTTTAGTATTTATTTTTTATTTTATTTTATTTTAAGGTTTAGGTTTAGGTTTTGGTATTAGTTTAAGTTTTTATTTTATTTTTTTTTCATTTATTTAAGTTTAAAATTTTTATTTATTTTATTTTTTGGGTTTTATTTAATTTTGGTTAAGTTTTTAGGTTTTTATGGTTTAAGGTTTGTGGTTTAGGATTTAGGTTTGGGGTTTAAGGTTTAGGGTTTAAGGTTTAGGGTTTATTTATTTTAGGTTTTATTTAGTTTATTTTTTTAGGTTTATTTTATTTTTATTTTATTTTATTTTTATTTTATTTATTTTAGTTTATTATTTATTTTAGGTTTATTTTATTTTTATTTTATTTTATTTTATTTTATTTATTTATTTTATTTTTATTTATATTTATTTTTATTTTAGGTTTATTTTATTTTTATTTTTTAGGTTTAGGTTTTTTATTTTATTTAGGTTTTATTTTTTATTTAGTTTAGGTTTATTTTATTTAGTTTAGGTTTTATTTTATTTTATTTTTTAGGTTTATTTTAGGTTTATTTATTTTAGGTTTTATTTATTATTTTTATTATTTTTTTAGTTTAGGTTTTATTTTATTTATTTTTAGGTTTATTTATTTTAGTTTAGTTTTATTTATTTGGTTTATTTATTAGTTTATTTATTTTATTTTTTTTTATTAAGTTTAGGTTTATTTTAGGGTTTGGGTTTTATTTTTTTTTTTTAGTTTAGGTTTAGGGTTTTAGGGTTTAGTGTTTTTTAGGTTTAGGGTTTAGGTTTATTTTTTATGGTTTAGTTTTTATTTTATTTTAGGGTTTATTTTTTGTTTAGTTTAGGTTTTGGTTTTTTTAAATTTAGATTTATTTTTTTTTATTTTTGTTTGTTAGGTTGATTTAGTTTTTTTGGTTTAAGTTTATTTATTTTATTAGTTTAGTTAGTTTTATTATCATTTTAGTTTATTATTAGGTTATTAGTTATTAATTTTAGTTTTTTATTTAGTTTAGTTTTATTTTTTTTTTTTATTTGTTTAATTATTTAGTTATTATTTAGTTAGTTATTATTTAGTTATTTAGGGTTTAGATTAGTTTATTAGTTTAGTTATTTAGTTTTATTATTATTATTTTACCATTATTATTAGTTATTATTTAGTTATTATTATTATTAGTTATTATTTTTTAGTAGTTTAGGGTTATTAGGTTTTTTTTTGGTTATTTATTGGTTTTATTAATTTTATTATGGTTTTTAGTTATTATTAGTTTATTTAGTTTTATTAGTTGATTATTAGTTTAGTTATTATTAGTTTATCAATTTATTAATTTAGTTATTAATTTAGTTAGTTATTAGTTTGGTTTATTAATTAATAGTTTATTTAGTTTTATTGTGGTTATTAGTTTAGTTATTATTTTGGTTAGTGGTTATTTTATTTAGTTTATTAATTTATTTTAGTTAGTTTTATTTATGTTTGGTTAGTTATTGTTATTTTTAGCTTTAATTTAGTTATTAGGTTATTATTAGTTACTATTTATTAATTTTATTAATTTTTATTAGTTATTAATTTTTGGTTTTTTTTAGTTTTAGTTATTAGTTAGTTATTAGTTTATTTATTATTTAGTTTTTTTAGTTTAGTTTAGTTATTAGTTAGTTTAGTTTTTTTTTTTTTGTTATGAATTAGTTTAGTTTTTTTATTTTGTTTTTATTTTTTTCAAATTAGGTAAATCGGTAGGTTTAGGTATATTTATTTCTTTTAGTCTATTTTTGATTTATTTTAGTTTATTATATTTTGTATATTTATTAAGGTTTATTTTTATTTTTATTTAGCTTAGTTTATTTAATATAGGTTTATTTATTTTAGTTTAGGTTTTTTACTTTATTTTATTATTTAGTTTTAGGTTTATTTTTAGTTAGTTTTATTTTTATTTATATTTTAGGTTTAGTTTTATTTTTTTTAATTTTAAGTTTAGGTTTAGGTTTTAATTTTATTTTTTATTTTGGTTTAGGTTTATGTTTTTTATTTAGTTTATTTTAAGTTTTATTTTTAGTTTAGGTTTAAGTTTATTTTTAGTTTATTTTATTTATTTAGTGTAGGTTTAGGTTTAGGTTTTGTTTATTTTTGCTTTAGGTTTAGGTTTTAGTTATTTTAGTTTTGTTTATTTTAGTTTAAGTTTAGGTTTATTTTATTTTTATTTTAGGTTTTATTTTTTATTAATTTTTGGTTTATTTTTAGGTTTTATTTTTTGGTTTAGGCTATTATTTTATTTTATTTTATTTTATGTCTACTTTATTTTTATTTTTAGTTTAGTTTTTATTTTATTTCAATTTTTTATTTTTAGTTTAGGTTAGGTTTTTATTTATTTTATTTAAATTTAGTTTTTTATTTTTTTATTTATTTTCTTTTTTAGGTTTAGTTGTTTAGTTTTTTATTTATTATTTATTTATTTTATTTAAGTTTATTTATTTATTTATTTATTTTATTTATTTATTTTAGGATTTAGGGTTTAGGTTTTAGGTTTATGATTTTAGGTTTAGTTTAGTTTAGGTTTAGAGTTTAGGGTTTAGTGTTTGAGTTTAGGGTTTAGTTTTAGTTTAGGTTAGGGTTTAGTTTATTTTATTTAGTTAGTTTAGGTTTATTTTTAGGTTTAGGTTTAGGTTTAGGTTTTATTTAGTTTAGATTTAGGTTTAGGGTTTAGGGTTTAGTTTATAGTTTAGGATTAGGTTTAGGTTGTAAGTTTAGGTTTAGTTTAGGGTTAGTTTTTTAGGTTTAGGTTTAGTAGGTTTAGGGTTTAGGTTTAGTTTAGGGTTTAGGTTTAGTTTATTTTAGTTTAGGGTTTAGTTTTTTAATTATTTAATTTATTTTTATTTAAATTTTATTATTAGTTTTAGGTTAGGTTTTTATTTTTTCCATGATATTTAGTTTATTTAAGTTTAGTTTAGGTTTAGTTTAGTTTAATATTTAAGTTTAAGGTATGTTTATTTCTTTTAGGTTTAGGTTAGGGTAGGTTTAGTGTTTATAGTTTAGGGTTTAGTGTTTTATTTATAGTTTAGTTTTAGTTTAGGTATAGGGTTTAGGTTTAGTTTAGTTTAGGTTAGGTTTAGGTTTAGGTTGTTTATGTTTATTTTTAGGGTTTAGTTTAGATTTAATATTTAGGGTTTTTAGGTTTAGGGTTAGGTTTAGGGTTTTAGTTTTAGGATTTAGTTTAGGTTTAGGGTTTAGGTTTAGGTTTAGGTTTAGGTTAGTTTATAGTTTAGGGTTTAAGGTTTAGGTTTAAGTTTAGGTTAGGTTTAGGGTTTAGGATTTATTTTAGGGTTTTATTTAGTTTTATTTTATGTTATTTTATGTTTATTTTATTTTTATTTTACATTTAGTTTTATTTTTTATTTTTTTTATTCTTAGGATTATTTTATTTTTTAATTTAGTTTGGGTTTTATTTATTTTACTTTAGTTTATTTTTATTAGTTTATTTTATATCAATTTTAGGTTTAGGTTTAGGTTTTAGTTTAGGATTTTATTTTATTTTATTTTATTTATTTTATTAAGGTTTAAGTTTTTATATTTATTTTATTTTTAGAATTTATTTAGTTTAGGTTTGGTTTTAGGTTTTAGGTTTAGTTTTGGGTTTTAGGTTTAGGGTTTTGGGATTAGGGTTTTGGGTTAGATTTAGGTTTAGGGTTTTGGGATTAGGGTTTTGGGTTAGTTTAGGTTTAGGGTTTAGGTTAGCATTTAGGTTTAGGGTTTTAGGTTTAGGGTTTAGAGTTTTAGATTTAAGAATTTTTTTTAAATTAAGTAAACCATGAGGTTTAAGTTTATTTAGTTTATTTTTTAATTATTTTAATTTATTTTTATTTTATTTATTTTTATTTAGCTTTATTTTTTATTTTTAGGTTTAGGTTTAGTTTAAGGTTTTAGAGTTTATGCTTTATGGTTTAGGTTAAGGTTAGTTTAGGTTTAGGAGTTTAGGGTTTAACATTTTAGATTTAGGGTTTAGGTTTAGGTTTAGGTTTTTGGGTTTATAGTTTAGGGTTAGTTTTGGGTTTATGGTTTAGTTTAGATTGAGTTTAGGGTTTTAGGGTTTAGTGTTTATATTTAGTTTAGTTTAGGGTTTAAATTTAGTTTAATTTTAGTTTAGGTTTAGGGTTTAGGGTTAGATTTAGGTTTTAGTTTAGTTTATTTAGGTTAGGTTTAGGGTTTAGGTTTAGGTTTATCATTTAGCAGTTTGTTTAGGGTTTAGTTTAGTTAGGTTTAGGGTTTAGGGTTTAGCATTATAAAGTTTAGGTTTTGGGTTTTATTTTGCTTTTATTTGATTTATTTTATTTATTTTAGGTTTATTTATTTTTTTATTTATTTAGTTTATTTTATTTAGGTTTTATTTTAGGTTTCTTTTATTTTAATTTAGTTTAAGTTTATTTATTTTATTTTAATTTATTTTTTATTAGTTTACTTTATATTATTTTTTTAGGTTTAGGTTTAGGTTTAGTTTATTTTTTATTTTTTATTTTATTTTATTTTATTTGGGTTTAGGTTTTAATTTTAGAATTTATTTAGTTTAGGTTTAGGTTTTTAGGTTTTAGGGTTTATGCTTTAGGTTTATGATTTTGGTTTTAAGGTTTAGGGTTTTGGGGTTTATGGTTTAGGGTTAGGGTTTAGGGTTTAGGGTTTAGGGTTTAGTGTTTAGGGTTTATGGTTTAGGGTTTATGATTTAAGGTTTAGGGTTTAGGGTTTAGGGTTTAAGGTTTTAGGGTTTAAAGTTTAAGGTTTCTTAAGGTTTAGGGTTTATTTTAGGTTTAGGTTTATTATATTTATAGTTTAGAGTTTTTTTTAGGTTTTTTTAGGGGTTTATTTTAGTTTAGGATTTAGTTTAGGTTTAGGTTTAGGGTTTAGGGTTTATGGTTTTGGTTTATGTTTAGGTTTAGGTTTAGGTTTAGGGTTTAGGTTTAGGTTTAGGGTTTAGGGTTTAGGGTTTTGGTTTATGTTTAGGTTTAGGTTTAGGTTTAGGGTTTAGGTTTAGGTTTAGGGTTTGTTTAGTTTATTTATTTTTTAATTATTTCTTCTTTTAGATTCATCAACAAGTACACCAAGTTTTCTCTTACATAATTGACCAATAGAAAAAATGAGACATGAAATCAAAATAGATAACTAGTCTACTTAGTTTCATAACTTTTAGGTTTTATATTAGGTTTATTTTCTTAGGTTTTGTTTATTTATTTTTGTTTATTTAATTATTTAATTATTTATTTTTTATTTATTTATTTTTATTTATCTCATTTTTATTTTTTATTTTATTTAATTTTTAGGTTTAGGCTAAGCTTAAGGTTTTAGTTTTATTTCATTTTATTATTTTATTTTATTTTTGTTTAAGCTTAAGGTTTATGTTTAAGTTTTTAGCTTTTTAGGGTTTCGGGTTTAGGGTTTAGGGTTACTTTAAGGTTGAGGGTTTAGGGTTTTTTTTTTTGGAAAAGTTAGAATTTTATTACAATAAAAGGAAAAGATATATTGTCCTTAAAAGGGGTAAAGCTCTAAAATTCTACTATGCTCAGGTATAAGAAACCTAAAGCAAAACCCCATTTAAGTACATTAGTAAAAAGAAAACAAAGAGCAAATACAACAACTAAAAGTATAAAATAGGTAAGACTAAAACAAATCTGAAAATGTAAAGGATGAGTCAACAACTATTCATGATTCCTTTGAGAAAGCAAAATAAGCAAGATCCTCAACAACAACACTTGGGTTTATGACCATTCCCTAAGTTCCAACTGTAAAGAAATCTACAAAACACTACAGGCAAAAGTCATATCTAAAAGGATAAGGATAAAGATAGGAAAATTAGAGGAGAAAGAGAAGGTTGAGGTATCATCTCAAGGGCAACAATTCATATGAGCATCCAAACTTCATAAGAAGGGTTACAATCATATATAATGCTACCAACTAAGAACAGGTAGTAACATCAAATCCATCATAGTTGTTACATACAAACATCCAAGGAGTTCATAGAGTTAGAGATCTTGCACCATTAAATAAAGAGCAACCGGCCAACAACTAGCTTGTAGCCAAACCACCAAACAAAAATCACAATAGACTAATCACAATAACCTAGAGGGAGGCTAGAACAAAGTCATAACACCAACAATGGCATTATGCAAATACCCATCCAAGCTCCAAACTAGGGAAAACCAGAACCAACCATAAGCAAGCACTAGACACATGCCAATTAACAAAGAAACAACCAACAAAACCATGATAGGAGCCCTCAAGCCAAAGTCCTAACAAGTAGCCATCACCAAGCCTAACCAGGTGAACAACAATAAATGACTAAATAGCTCAAAAATGAAGACATCAATTGAAGGAAACATAAGCTGCATCCATTACAAATAATTAGAAGATAAAACAACCACACAAAAGGGGGATAAAGGCAGCCCCTAAACAATAGAAATGAAAAAGTCAAATCCAAAAGGATCAACAAAGGTTTGACCAACACAACAAAAGGGTCTAGCAAATTGTCCAAATAGAAGGAAAAGACCAACAAGGAAAAAATCAACCAACCAAGATTCCAAAGATAACTACAAGTCCTCCAAACGAACAGCTAACTAAAATAGCAATAAGGAAACCACCAGAGAATAACCCATCATAAGTAACTAGCAAAGGAAGCATCCCCAATAGCCAATGAAAACTAGAAAACCAACAAAGCTCCAAACAAGAGAGGTCCAAAAGAAGCACAACCATCATAGAAAGGCAATAACAGCAGCTAGCCAGGACCAACCAAGAAACCAAAATTCCCCAACAAGAAAGACTAACTGAACAAGAAGCATAATTACAACATATAATGTGTTGCAAATAATGCATAGCTAATCCCATAGAATAACCCATATAAAACCAAGAAAAAGAAGAATCTAGCAAAAATAAGGAACATAGGCAACCCCAAAAAAGTAGCAGAAATTCCCAAGATGGCCTAGAAAGGCAACAACAATAGTTACTAGGAAGGCCACCCATCCAACAATTAAAATTAATGGACTTCAATGAGAGCCAACAAACCAACATGTAGAAAATAGAATAAAGCGGTAGAAAACCATCTTATCCACCGAGTAACAAGGTAGAGAAGATGGCAACCACTAGGATGAAAAAACCAAGCCAACCCAAAAGCAAGAGGTCAAAACCATAACTAAACTTAGGCAATATGAAAATAAGTTTAGGTTTAGGGTTTTTTGAGGTTTTGAGTTTGGTTTAGTTTAGGGTTTAGGGTTGTATGGTTTAGGGTTTAGGGTTTAGTTTAGGTTTAGGGTTTAGGGTTTTAGAGTTTAGGTTTAGGGTAGGTTTAGGGTTTATGGTTTAGGTTTTTTATGGTTTAGGTTTATTTTATTAGGATTTAGGGTTTAGGTTTAGGGTTTTAGTTAGGTTGTAGGTTTAGGTTTATTTTAGGTTTAGTGTTTATGATTTAAGTTTAGGGTTTAAGATTTAGGGATTAGGGTTTTCTTTTAAATTATGTAAATCAATAGGTTTAGGTTTATTTAGTTTATTTTTTATTTATTTTAGTGTATTTGATTATTTGGGATTATTTTTTTATTTGTTATTTAGTTTAGTTTATTTATTTTAGTTTAGGTTTTCATTTTAGTTTATTTTTTAGGTTGAGGTTTAGGTTTATGTTTATATTTTTTAGTTTAGTTTTTTTTTTAGGTTTATGTTTTATTTTTTATTTTTAGGTTTAGGTTTAGGTTTTTTTTCTTTTTAGGTTTAGATTTTAGGTTTTTATTTTAGGTTTATTTTTAGGTTTTATTTTTTAGTTTAGGTTTAACTTTATTTTTAGTTTATTTTATTTTATTTAGTTTAGGGTTTAGGTTTATTTTATTTTAGGTTTAGGGTTAGGTTTTATTTATTTTAGTTTAGTTTATTTTAATTTAGGTTTTCGATTATTTTATTTTATTTATTTTATGCTTAGGTTATTTTTTAGTTTTGGGTTTAGGTTTTTTTCTAGGTTTATGTTTTTATTAACTTTTATTTTATTTTATTTTAGGTTTAGTTTATTTTTTTTTTTTATATGGTTTATTTTATTTTTTGGTTTTTATTTTTAGGTTTATTTTTTTAGTTTAGTTTATGTTTTATTTATTTTATTTTAGTTTAGTTTAACTTTTTATTTTATTTTATTTTTATGCTTAAGTTTAAGTATAGGTTTTTATTTTATTTTATTTAAGTTTAGGTTTTTTTTTTAATTATATTTTTAGGTTTTATTTTGTTTATATTTAAGTTTAGGTTTTAGGTTTTTAGGGTTTAGGGTTTTGGGTTTAAGGTTTAGGGTATGGGGTTTAGGATTGTAGGTTGTAGGATTTAGGGTTTAGGGTTTAGGGTTTTAGGGTTTAGAGTTTAGGGTTTATGGTTAGGGTTTTTTTATTTTATTTTTATTTTTATTTTTATATATTTATTTTTTAAGTTTTTATAATAAATAACTAGTATGTTTATGTTCAATTATATTATTTTTTATTTATTTTAGTTTATTTTAATTTTAAATTTGTTTAGGTTTATTTTATTTTTTTAGTTTAGTTTATTTTAGGTTTATTTATTTTGTTTAGGTTTTATTTTAGTTTATTTTTTAGGTTTAGGTTTATTTTTATGTTTATCTTTTAGGTTTAGTTTTATTTATTTTATTTTAGTTTAGTTTTTATTTTTTATTTTTTTTATTTACAAGTTTAGGTTTAGGTTTAAGTTTAGGTTTATGTTTTAGTTTAGGTATTTATTTTATTTTATTTTATTTTAGTTTGGGATTATTTATTTATTTTAATTTTAGACTTTATTTAGTTTAGGTTTAGGTTTTTAACTTTTTAGGATTTAGGATTTAGGATTTATGAGTAATTTAGGGTTCTAGGTTTAGGGTTTAGGGTTTCTATTTTAGGTTTAGGGTTCAAGTTTTAATTTAGGGTTTAGGGTTTTTGGATTTTTTTTCTTAATAGAGAATAAATTTAGTTTCAACAGTTCTTCTTGTCTATTTCATCAACCAAGTAACACACTAAGTTTTTTAGGACACAAGTGACGACATAAATAAAAAATGACGCATAGAAGCGGATCAAAACCAAGATAAGAACTTTCTACTTTAAAGAAATAGTTCAGTAGTAGATCAGATCGATCGTTCTTTAGTTTCTTCAGTTCCCATCAACCACGACCTCTCGGCGGATCCACCATCATATTCTATCTCCCTCACCATATAACCTCCATGTGGATTCAGGTTTTAGGTTTTTAGGTTTTATTTAGGGTTTAGGTTTGTAGTTTAGGTTTAGGGTTTAGGTTGTAGGTTTTAGGTTTAGGTTTAGGGTTTAGGGTTTAGGTTTAGGGTTTAGAATTAGGGTTTTAGGGTTTAGTTTAGGTTTAGGGTTAGTTTAAGGTTTAGGTTTAGGTTTGGGGTTTAGTGTTTAGGGTATAGGATTATAATTTTTAAGTTTAGGGTTTAGGGTTTAGGTTTAGGTTGTAGGGTTTAGGGTTTAGGGTGTTAGTTTAGGGTTTATACTTAGTTTAGGATTTAGGGTTTAGGGTTTATTTAGGTTTAGGTTTAGGTTTATTTAGGTTTAGGTTTAGGTTTATGTTTAGGGTTTAAAGTTTAGTTTAGGTTTATTTTTTTATTTAGTTTAAGTTTAGGTTTTTGGTTTAGGGTTTATTTTATTTATTTTTTAGTTTATTTAGTTTTTGTTTAGGTTCTATTATTTAGGTTTAGGTTTTAGTTTAGGTTTTATTTATTTATTTTACTTTAGGTTTAGGTTTAGGTTTATGTTTTTAGGTTTTGGTTTAGGTTTAAGTTTAGGGTTAGGTTTAGGTTTTATTTTTTAGTTTATTTTATGTTTTATTTTAATTTTTTAAGGTTTATTTTAGTTTAGGTTTATTTATTTAGGTTTTAGTTTAGGTTTAGGTTTAGGTTTTTATTTTATTTTAATCTTTTATGTTTACATTTTTAGTATAGTTTATTTTAATTTAGGTTTTTATTTTATTAGGTTTGGTTTATTTTATATATTTATTTTAGTTTAGGTTTAAGTTTACATTTTAAGGTTTAGGTCTAGGTTTATTTAGGTTTAAGTTTCGGTTTACATTTAGGTTTAGGTTTAAGTTTTAGGTTTAGGTTTAGGTTTAGGTTTATTTTTCATTTATTTATTTTTTATTTTTTTTTAATTTAGGTTTAGGTTTTAGGTTTATTTTTAGGTTTAGGTTTTGGTTTAGGTTTAGGTTTATTAGTCTAGTTTAGGTTTAGGTTTTTTTTAGGTTTAGGTTTTAGTTTTAATTTTTAGTTTTAGGTTTAGGTTTAGGTTTATTTAGGTGTAGGTTTAGGTTTAGGATTAGATTTAGGTTTGGGTTTAGGTTTTATTTATTTAGTTTAGTTTAGGTTTAGGTTTAGGTTTTATTTTATTTATTTATTTATTTTAGTTTCATTTATCTTTTTTAGTTTATTTATTTATGTTTAGGTTTAGATTTTTATTTTTATTTATATTTATTTTGTTTAGTTTAAGTCTTGGTTTATGTTTAGGTTTTTTTTAGCTTTTAGGTGTAGGTTTAGGTTTAGGTTTTTATTTTTATTTTAGGTTTAGGTTTAGGTTTAAGTTTATTTATTTAGTTTATTTAGGTTTATTTATGTTTATTTTTTAGTTTATTTATTTAGGTTTATTTAGGTTTAGATTTAGGTTTTGATTTTAGTTTATTTATGTTTAGGGTTTTAGTTTATTTAGTTTTAGGTTTAGGTTTACGTTTTTTAATTTATGTTTAGGTTTTAGTTTAGGGTTTAGGGTTTACAATTTACGGTTTAGGTTTGTTTAGGGTTTAGGGTTTAGAGTTTAGGGTTAGTTTTAGGGTTTAGGGTTTAGGTTTTAGTGTTTAGGGTTTAGGGTTTAAGGGTTAGGGTTTTTTAAAAAACAATTAAGTAAATCTGTAGGTTTTTGTATATTTAGTTTATTTTATCTTTTTATTTAGGTTTATTATTAATTTAATTTTATTTAGTTTATTTATTTTTTAGGTTTAGGTTTAGGTTTATGTTTATTTTTTATTTTATGTTTTATTTTTAGGTTTTATTTTTTATTTTTAGGTTTAGGTTTAGGTTTTCATTTTATTTTTTTAGGTTTAGGTTTTAGTTTTTTTATTTTAGGTTTATTTTTATGTTTTATTTTTAAGTTTAGGTTTAATTTTATTTTTAATACATTTAAATTTATTTAGTTTAAGTTTATATTTAGGTTTAGTTTATGTTAGGTTTTGGTTTAGGTTTTAGTTATTTTAGTTTAGGTTTCGATTTATTTTTATTTTTTTTAGGTTTAAGTTTTGTTTTATAGTTTAATGTTTAAGTTTTATTTTTTATTTATTTTAAGTTTTATTTTTAGATTTATTATTTAGGTTTAGGTTTTTATTTAGTTTTTATTTTATTTATATTTTAGGTTTATTTTATTTCTATTTTATGTTTAGGTTTTATTTTATTTAGGTTTTTTATTTTTAGGTTTGTTTTATTTTTTAGTTTAGTTTATGTTTTTCTTTGTTTTAGTTTTTATTTTTTATTTTATTTTATTTTTAGGTTAAAGTTTAGGTTTAGGTTTAGGTTTAGGTTTTAGTTAAGGTTTTAGTTTTTTTTTCTTTTATTTAGGTTTAGAATTTATTTATTTATTTTATGCTTAGGTTTTATTTAGTTTAGGTTTAGGTTTTTAGGGTTTTAGGCTTTAAGGTTTAGGGTTTTGGGTTTAGGAGTTAGGGTTTGGGGTTTAGGGTTTAAGGTTTAAGGTTGTAGGTTTTAGGGTTTAGGGTTTAAGGTTTTAGGGTTAAGGGTTTTGGGGTTTAGGGTTGTAGGTTTAGTATTTAAGGATAATTTTATGGTTTAGTGTTTAGTGTTTATGGTATATGGTTTAGCATTTTAGGTTTCTAGGGTTTATGGTTTAGGTTTTAGGGTTTAGGGTTTAGGATTTAGGGTTTTAGGGTTTAGGGTTTAAGGTTTAGGGTTTAGGGTTTAGGGTTTATTTATCTTAGTTTTGTTTATTTCATTTTAGGTTTATGTTGATTTTATTTTATTTATTTTAGGTTTAGGTTTTTTTTAGTTTAGGGTTTAGGTTTTATTTTTTATTTATTTTCAGGCATTATTTGTAAGTTTATTTTTTAGGTTCAAGTTTTTATTTAGTTTTTGTTTATTTTATTTTATGTTTATTTTATGTTCAATTCTTATTTTATGTTTATTTTATGTTTATTTTTTTAGGTGTATTTTATTTTATTTAGTTTAGTTTATATTTTAATTTAATTTAATTTAGTTTAGTTTTTATTTTTTATTTATTTTATTTTAGTTTAGTTTTTATTTTATATTTTATTTTATTATTAGGTTTAGCTTTAGGTTTAGGTTAGGTTTTTTGTTTAGGTTTTTATTTTATTTTATTATTATTTTTATTTAGGTTTAGGTTTTTTATTTTATTTATTTTTGGGTTTTATTTATTTTAGGTTTAGCTTTTTAGGTTTTTTGTGTTTAGGGTTTAGGGTTTAGGGTTTAGGGTTTTAAGGTTTAGCGTTTGGGGTTTAGGGTTCAGGGTTTAGGTTTTATTTATTTTAGTTTAGTTTATTTTAGGTTAGGTTTATGTTTATTTTATTTTATTTATTTTAAGTTTAGGCATTTTTTTATTTTAGGGTTTAGGTATTATTTTTTATTTTTAGGTTTATTTTTTGTGTTTAGCTTTTTATTTCATTTTTAATTAATTTACTTTTAGGATTATTTTATTTTTATTTTATATTTAATTTTTATTTTATTTAGATTTTTAATTTTTAGGTTTTTTTTATTTTTTATTTTAGTTTAGGTTTTTATTTATTTTATTTTAGTTTGGTTTTCACTTTTTATTTTATTTTATTTTAACGTTTAGGTTTAAGTTTAAGTTTAGGTTTTAGTTTAGGCTTTTATTTTATTTAGATTTTTTATTTTTATGTGTATTTTATTTTATTTAGTTTAGATTAAATTTTAATTTAATTTATTTTACTTTAGTTTTTATTTATTTATTTTATTTTAGTTTAGGTTTTGTTTTTTATTTTATTTTATTTATAGGTTTAGGTTTAAGTTTAGGTTTAGGTTTTAGTTTATGTTCTTATTTTATTTTATTATTCTTTTTATTTAGGTTTAGTTTTTTTATTTTATTTATTTTTGGTTTTTATTTTATTTTGGTTTACAGTTTTGGGTTTAGGGATTTGGGTTTTGGTTTTTGGGTTTAGGGTTTGGGGTTTAGGGTTTAGGGTTTATGGTTTAGGATTTATTAATTTTAGTTTAGTTTATTTTAGGGTAGGTTTATGTTTATTTTATTTTGTTTATTTTAGGTTTAGTTTTTTTTTAGTTTAGGGTTTAGGTTTTATTTTTTATTTTTAAGTTTATTTTTTGGGTTTAGGTTTTTATTTAATTTAATTTTAGGTTTATTTTATTTTTATTTTATGTTTAGTCTTTATTTTATTTAACTTTTTTATTTTTAAGTTTATTTTATTTTTTTTATTTTAGTTTAGGTTTTTATTTATTTTATTTTGGTTTGGTTTTCACTTTTTATTTTATTTTATTTTAATGTTTAATTTTAGGTTTAAGTTTAGGTTTTGGTTTAGGTTTTTATTTTATTAATTTTTTTTATTTTTAGGTGTATTTTTTGTTTAGTTTAAATTTTAATTTTACTTAATTTAGTTTAGTTTCTATTTTTATTTATTTTATTTTAGTTTAGTTTCTATTTTTTAGTTTTATTTTATTTTATGTTTTATTTAGGTTTTAGTTTAGGTTTTTATTTTATTTTATTATTATTTTTACTTAGGTATAATTTTTTTTATTTTTTTATTTTTTGTTTTTATTTAATATAGGTTTAGGGTTTAGGGTTTGTGGTTTTATTTATTTTAGTTTAGTTTATTTTGTCAGTTTATGTTTATTTTATTTTGTTTATTTTAGTTTAGGTTTTCTTTTTAGTTTATTTTATGTTTTTATTTTATTTTTAAATTTATTTTGTGTTTAAGTTTTATTTAGTTTTATTTAATTTTAGGTTTATTTTATATTTATTTTATGTTTAGTTTTATTTTATTTTATTTATTTAGGTTTATTTTATTTTTTTTTAGTTTTATTCCATTTAATTTTCAATTTTTTTTATTTTTTTAGTTGAGGTTTCTCAGCCATTTAGGTTTTATTTTATCTTATTTAGGTTTAAGTTTTTTTTATTTTATTTATTTTGTTTATTTAGTCTCAGTAGGTCAGGTTTTGTGGCTTAGGTTGTGGTTTGTATTTGAGTTTAGTTTAGGGTTTTATTTATTTATCTTTAGTTTATTTAGTTGGTTCATATTTTTTTATTTTATTAGGTTTATTTTTTTTAGGTTTGCTTTTGTTTAGTTTTGTTTATTTTATTTTAGTATTTTATTTTTTTATTATGTTGGTTTTACACATTTAGGTTTCATCTTAGGTTTATTTTATCTTTAGTTTACCTTTATTTATTTATCTGATCTATTTAGCCTTTATTTTATCTTTATTCATTTTAGTCAGTAGTTTATTTTCTTTCAGGGTTTTTAATCTTATCTTTAATCTGATTTATCTAGGTTAGAGCCTGTGGCCCAGGGCCCCAGTTTAGGCCTGGTCTGGCCTGTGGTCTGAGGCCTGTGGCTCAGGTCCAGGGTGATCTTGGCTCCAGGCCTGGGTGGCCTGGGGCCAGGGCTAGGGCTCAGGCTTGGCCCAGGGCTAGGGCTGACCTGGCTAGAGCTCAGGATCAGGCTCAGTGGCCTGAGCCTCCTGACCTCTCAACCCAGGCTCAGGTCAGGCCTGGGCCTGGGTGGCCTTGGCCCAGTTTAGTGACTCAGGTTCAGTGGCCAGTGGCTCAGGGCCTAGGGCCTAGGGCCAGCCTAGGGCCTTGGGGCTTTGGGGCTCTTTTGGGTTTGTCTGGGTGGGTTTAGTTTGTGGATCTAATGTTTAGGGTCTTTAGGGTTTAGGTTTTAAAAAACCTGAGTAAACCATACATTTAGTGTATTTAGATATTTAGTTTATTTTATATTTCTATTTTTTTATTTTGTTTATTTTATATTTTTATATTTATTTATTTTAGTTTAGATTTTATTTCATTTATTTATTAGGTTTTATGTGAGGTCTATATTTTTTTTAGTTTAATTTTATTTTATTTTATTTTTAGTTTAGGTTTTATCTTATTTTTAAGTTTTATTTTAGGTTTATTTTTATGTTTAAATTTTATTTTATTTTATTTTGGTTTATTTTATTTTTATTTTACATTTAGTTTTATTTTATTTAGGTTTTTTTATTTTTTTATGTTTATTTTTTAGTTCAATTTAGGTTTTGTTTATCTTTATTTGTCTCAGATTTAATTTTATTTTATCTTTTATTTTATGTTTGGGTTTATAGTGGGTTTAGGCTCAGGTTTTACTCAGGCCTTATCTTTACTCCATGCTTTTTACATCTTACTCTCAGTCTGATCTAGGCCTCTGTGGCCCAGGCCTGTTGGCCCAGTTTCAGGGCCTGTGGCTCCAGGCAAGGGCCTAGGGCTCAGGTCCATGCAGATTTGGCCTCAGTGCCCAGGATCTGGTCAGTGGCTCAACCAGTGGCTCAGAGCCTAGCCCAGTCTTGGCTCAGGGCCCAGTGGCCTAGAGCCCAGGGTCAGCCTTAACCTGGCTGGCCCTGTCGGGCTTAGGTCAGGCCTGGGGTGGGTCAGTGGCCTATGAACTCAGGGCTCAGGTCAGGTCAGTGATCAGGGCCTGTAGGGCACAGCGCCTGTGCCGGCTCATGGTCTTCTGGCAGGGTTGGGCCCAGGGTCAGTGGCCTCATGGCCCAGGCCTAGGGTTCAGGATCAGCCAGGGTCAATGCCAGTCTTTAAACCAATCTTGTCATTTTGTTATCTATTCTTTATACTTATGTATTCTCTTTATTTTTATACTCTATTATTTAGTTTTATTTTATTTTATTTAGTTTATCATTTATTTTCTTTTTTTATTTTAGAGATTTTATTTTAGTTAATTTTAGGTTTATGTGAGGTTCATATTCATTTTTTAGTTTAATTCTTTTATTTATTTAGTTTAGGTTTTATTTTATTTTATGTTTATTTTCTCAGTTTAAGTTTTATCTTTATTTTAGGTTTATTTTATTTAATGTAGTTTTATTTTATTTAGGTTTTATTTTAGATTTATTTACTTAATCTTAGGCTCTTTTATTTATCTTATTTTAGTTAATTTATTTTTTATATATCTTTATTTGTTTAGGTCGAGGCTCATTGGTTTTAGCCTATTTATCTTTATTTTTAAGCTCATTTTTTTATTTTCCATTTTATTTCTCAGGCTGATTTAGCTCAGCTTTCTAGGCCTCATGGCTCATTTTATGGCCAGCTCAGGAACAGCCCAGTAGATCTTAGGCCTAGGGCCCAGGCACAGGGTCATGGCTGGCCTAGGGTCAGGGTCAAAAGCCCATTCTAGGGCCTAGACTCACGCTCAGTGGTCAGGATCTAATGCTCAGGCCTGCAGTGTGTCAGCCTGGCTGGGCTCCAGTTTTATAGCTCAGGGCCTAGGCTCAGTGCTCAGCCTTGTGCCCAGGGTCTTTGGGCCTCAGGCTCAGTGGCTCAGCTGGGTCAGGCTCAAGATCAGTGATCCGTGCCTAGCCTGTGGCCTGGGGTGGCCTAGGGTTGTCAGTGGCCTAGGCTCAGGTGCACCGCCTGTGGCCTGGTTTAGCCTAGGGTCTGGGGCCTGTGGTCAGAGCCCAGGGCCTAGGTGGGTTTAGGATCTAGTGATCAATTTTGGCATATGGGTCTTTAAAAAAGCAAACCAGTAGTTTCATTTAGTTTATTTTATATTTTATTTAGCTTTTTTTGTTTAGTTTATTGATTTTATGTTTATTTATTTTAGTTTAGGATTTTTATTTTAGTTTATTTTTTGGGTTTAGGTTTAGATTTATGTTTATTTATTAGTTTAGTTTTATTTTTATTTTATTTTTTAGGTTTAGTTTTTTTTTTTATTTTTTGGTTTGGGTTTAGGTTTTTATTTTATTTTTTAGGTTTAGGTTTTAGGTTTTTATTTTAGGTTTATTTTTAGGTTTTATTTTTTTAGTTTATGTTTAGGTATATTTTTAGTTTATTTTAATTTATTTAGTTTAGGTTTAGGTTTAGGTTTAGTTTATTTTAGTTTTGGTTAATGTCTCCATCATATCCCTCCCACACCACCACTGGTCAGAACCTCTATCGCCTCCTCCCCCCCTCAATAACCACCACCCGCTCGGACCACCACCAGATATCCAACAAAGATCACCAGATCCTTCACTACCATCAAGGGATAACAACCACCGGTGAAGTTCCTGCTTTCAAGGTTCTGTCCATTCTTAGGGTTTTGGTTTATTAAGTTTGTGGGTTTATGTTTATTTTTTAATTTATTTAGTTACTTTAGGTTTAGGTTTTGGGTTTGGGGTTTAGGGTTTAGGGTTTGAGGTTTAGGGTTTAGGGTTTAGGGTTTAGGATTTAGGGTTTAGGGTTTTTAGGTTTAGCTAGTGTTTTTTTAGTTTATTGTTTTTTTTAAATTAAGTAAACCAAGAGGTTTAGGATTTAGTTTATTTTATTTTATTTATTTTATTTTATTTTATTTAAGTTTATTTTTATTTTAGTTAGTTTATTTTTTTTTAGTTTAGGTTTTTATTTAGTTTATTTTTTAGGTTTAGTTTAGGTTTATTTTTAACTGAGTTTTATTTTATTTCATTTTATTTGTAGGTTTTTATTTTACTTTTAGGTTTAGGTTTAGGTTTTTATTTATTTTAGGTTTAGTTTGAGGTTTATTTTAGGTTTTAATTTTAGTTAGGTTTAGGTTTATTTTAGTTTATTTTATTTTATTTAGTCCAACTTAGGTCTAGGTTTAGTTTATTTTATATTTAGGTTTATTTATTTTAGTTTAGGTTTAGGTTTATTTTATTATGTTTATCTTATATTATTTTAGGTTTGGGGTTTTTTTAGTTGTTTTAATGCTTTTAGTTTTAAAGTTTTTAGCTTTAGTTTAGCCTGGGTTTAGGGTCAGGTAGGTTAGTTTTAGGGTTTAGGATTTTTTTTTTAAATTAAGTAAATTGGTAGGGTTAGGTTTATTTAGTTTATTTTTAAAATTATTTTTGTTTATTTTATTTTTTTATTACTATTTAGGTTTATTTTTTAATTTTATTTAGTTTAGTTTATTTATTTTAAATTTCTTCATTTTAGTTTAGGTTTTTTATGTTAGCTTAATTTATTGGTTTAAGTTTAGGTTAATTTTTATTTTTAAGTTTAGTTTTAATTTCATTATATTTTTTAGTATTATTTTATACAGGTTTAGTCTGTGTTTTTATTTTATTTTTTTAGGTTTAGGTTTATTTTTTTAGGTTTTATTTTTAGTTTAGGTTTAAGTTTATTTTAGTTTATTTTATTTTATTTAGTTTAGGGTTTTAGGTTTAGATTTTATTTATTTTAATTTAGTTTATTTTAGTTTAGGATTAGGTTTATTTTATTTTGTTCTTTAATGTTTAGGTTTTAGTTTTAGGTTTTTTTTATATTTATTTTTGGTCTTCTTTAGTTTTATTTTATTTTAGTTTTATTTAGGTTTAATTTTTATTCTATTCACGTTTAGTTTTATTTAGGTTTTTTATTTAGGTTTATTTAATTTTTAGTTTAGTTTAGGTTTTATTTATTTTATTTTAATTTTGTTTTATTTTATTTTATTTTATTTTAGGTTTAGGTTTTAGTTAGGTTTTATTTTATTTCATATTATTTAGTTTAAGTTTTTATATTTATTTTTTAATTATTTAGTAGTTATAGTTTTGTGGTTTAGTAGGGTTTAGGTTTAGGGTTTAGGGTTTATGGTCTGGGATTTAGTTTAGGGTATGGTCTGGCTGGCCTAGGGTTTGGGTCCAGGGTTTGTTTTTTTTTTTTTTCTAAATTAAGTAAACCCGGTATGTTTTAGGTTTATTTAGTTTATTTTTTATTGATTTAGGTTTTTTTATTTTATTTAGTTTAGTTTAATTTATTTTTGTTCATTTTTTTAGTTTTATGTTGTTTAGGTTTATTTTTTTTAGTTTAGTTTTATTTTTATTTTATCTTTTGGTTTAGGTTTTATTTTTCATTTTAGGATTAACCTTTAGGTTTTATTTTATTTTTTAATGTTTTAGGTTTTAATTTTAGGTTTATTTTAGGTTTTATATTTTAGTTTAGGTTTATTTTATTTAGTGGATTATGTTTAGGTCATTTTATTTATTTAGTTTAGCCTAGGTTTATTTTATTTTATTAGGTTTTAATTTTTTTGTTTAGGTCCAGATATATTTATTTTTTTAGGTTTATTTATTTTAGGTTTAGGTTTTTTATTTAGTTTTATTATTTTAATTTTTTTAGGTTTATTTATTTTTTTATTTTAGTTTAGTTTTATTTTATTTAGGTTTAGGTTTAGGTTTATGTTTAGGTTTAGTTTATGTTTTTATTTTATTTTGGTTTAAGTTTTTTTATTTATTTTATTTTCTAGTTTTAATTAGTTTAGTGTTTAGGGTTTAGGGTTTAGGGTTTAGGGTTTGGCATAAAGGGTTTAGGATTTTTTTTGGGTTTAGGGTTTATTGTTTAGGGTTTAACATTTAGGTTTATGGTTTGGCTATTTTAGCATTTTAGGTTGTGGTCAGTTGGGTTTTAAAATTTAGGGTTTGTGGTTTAGGTTTATGTTGAAGGTTCCAAATTTTAGTTAAGGGTTTATGGTTTTGCTTTTTTTATAACAGAGAACTAATCAATTCAACATTTCTTCTTTTATTTATTTTATTTATTTTATATTTATGTTTATTTTATTTTATTTTTTATTTATTTCTTTTGGTTTATTTATTTTATTTTTTTTTAGTCAAAGTTTATTTTAGTTTAGGTTTTATTTAGTTTATTTTATGTTTAGTTTATTTTTAAGTTGATTTTATTTTTATTTTTTTTTTTAGGTTAATTTTATTTTTTTTTATTAGGATTAGTTTTTATTTTGTTTTTTTAGTTTAGGTTTTAGGTTTTTATTTTATGTTTATTTTTAATTTTACTTTTAAGTTTAGGTTTAGGTTTATGTTTTTTTTATTTTAATTAGCTTACGGTTTAGGATTATGTTTAGGTTTTATTTATTTTAGTTTATTTTATTTTATTTTATGTTTAGGTTTATTATATTTTGTTTATTTTATTTTTATTTTAGGTTTAGTTTTTTTTAGTCTGTGGGTTTAAATTTTTAGGTTTTTTAGGTTTAGGTATTTATTTAGTTTTATTTTATTTTATTTTAAGTTTATTTAGGTTTATTTTATTTTAATTTTACAATTAGTTTTATTTTATTTAGTTATTTATTCCACGCTTATTTTATATTAGTTTAGTTTTAGTTTCATCATTTTATTATAGTTTATTTTAATTAGTTTATTTTATTTTATTTTTTAGGTTTTGGTTTAGCTTTAGTTTAGGTTTTTATTATTAATTTATATTTATTTTATTGGTTTATGTTTTATTTATTTATTTTATTTTAGGTTTTATTTAGTTTAGATTGTGATTGGTTTAGGATCTGACATTTAGTTTATGGCCTGGGGTCTTAGTTGTGGTAATGTTTTGCCTCAGGGCTCAGGATTTGTGGGTTTGGGTCTGGGGCTCAGGTCAGCTTGGGTAGGGTCAATTAGTGTGATCAGTTTGGCCTAAGTTAGTGTGGCTCAGTAGGCCTATGGCTCAGTGGTCTAGGTGGGTCATGGTTGGGCCTGTGGCTTTTTAGGATTTATGGTAGGGGCTCAAGGGCAGAGGTGGGTTGTGCTGTTTTAGGGTTTAGGTTTAGGTTTTAAATCAAACGATAGGTTTAAGTTTATTTAGTTTATTTTTTATTTATTTTAGTTTATTTTATTTTTATTTATATTTTGGTATATTTTTTATTTTTATTTAGTTTAGTTTATTTATTTCAGGTTTATTTATTTTAGTTTAAGATTTTTATTTTAGTCTATTTTTTAATTTTTTTAATTTTTTTATTTTTAGGTTTAGTTTCTAGGTTTTTCTTTTATTTTTTTAGGTTTAGATTTTCGATTTTTATTTTAGGTTTTTTTTTTTGCCTAGGATTAGGTTTATTTTTAGTTTATTTTATTTTATTTAGTTTAGAGTTTAGGTTTATTTTATTTTAAGTTTAGGTTTATGTTTTATTTATTTTTAGTTTATTTTAGTTTAGGTTTATATTTATTTTATTTTGTTTATTTTAGGTTTAAGTTTTTAGTTTTTTATGTTTTATTCTTTATTTATTTTTAGGTTGATTTTGGTTGATTTTTTGGTTTAGGTTTTATATGTTTTTTATTTTATTTATTTTTTTTTTTACATTTAGTTTTTTTAATTTAAGTTTTTATTTTAGGTTTATTTTTTTAAGTTTAGTTTAGGTTTTTTTTATTTATTTTATTTTAGTTTATTTTATTTTTAGTTTAGATTTAGGTTTTATTTTATGTTTTATTTTATTTAATTTTTTTATCTTATTTCATTTAGTTTATTTATTTATTTTATTTTTTAGGTTTAGTTTAGGTTTAGGTTTTTAGTGTTTTTTAGGGTTTAGGGTTTGGGTTTTTAGGGTTTAGGGTTTAGGGTTTAGGTTTTAGGTTTAGGGTTAAGGTTTTAGTTTAGGATTTATGATTTTTAGTTTTTTTTTTTGAGAGAACAAATTTAAATTCAACATTTCCTCTTTTCAATTTCATCAACCAAGTAACAAACCAGGGAAGTGAGGTAATCAAATGACCTCCTAGCTAAATCTTGTTCCTGGATGTCAAGACTATATACCCATTACCATTCAATCTTATATAAATCAACACATGAATAGAGAAAAGAGAACTCAAAGATTGATACACTTAAGCTATAAGCACATGCATTTCTTATGTATTTATAACTAGCACCATAACACATATTATTATTCATTTATAAGCTTTTGAAAAGTACATTTGGATTTAATAGTGATAATAGCCACACATATGTTAAATTAAATCAGCACATGGAAGCTTACATAAAAGAAATCCATTTTATTTTACTTGATTTTGAAAATATGGATGCATGAATTCAAATGACATACCAAATTTAACATGATTGGAAAGAGGATAATCAAATATAAGCATGTGATTTATTGAACCAAACTAGTTCTTAGGGACAATCAAATCAAATAAGATTATTTAAAGCAAACTGAAGCTTCTTTATTAGTTAAGTTTTGGATTTGATTTAATTTAAAAAGGAGAAGAGAAATCATCACTTGCTATTTTAAACCCATTCCCACATTAGTGATTTGATTTAATTTCAAGAATTGTAATTAAGTTGATTTTATGGGTTAATTAAGTTGAACCATTAATTAGATTGATTAATTACCCTTACCTATGTCACCTTAAAGTAATTAACTAAATAACTATTAGCCAACATGATATGCATGGAAAATAAACTTGCAATGATCCTAGGAAAAAAAGTGGTCTAATGTAATTGGCTCATGATTAATTGTTAATTTGATTAAGGGACTTAATTAATTACTCTTATAGTTTTCCCACACATGTGGACTAACCATAATTTATGTTATTAAACACCTGAAGATCTACCCCATGATTTAATTAATTAAGGTCTGATGTGATTATGATTTCAATTTGATTAAGTGATTTAATTAATTAGTTAAATTTCAATTAATTTCATTTTATAAATGGGTGAAATCAACTTAGTGAAAGGGGTCCCAACCTTTTTCCTTAGTTCATTTAGTGCTGAACAACGATTAATAAACTTAATTAACTAATTTATTATTATTCATGGGATTAATTAAGCATTAATTAATTTAAAAGAGTAGTTAAGGTTTAATTAGTCAATTTTCCTAATTAAGTGAGCAATAAATCACATGAAAATCATGGGAGGCATAAGTTATCCCATTAAATTAACCCACAAAATTTGGGATTAATCGCTTAAGTAATTAAGGAGTAATAATGCTAATTAATTTTGTAATTAAACCTTAATGACTATTCAAGATTATTTAAGATCATTTTAATTAATTGTCCTTTGAAATACCATTAAAATAAGTATTTATTTGCATTTTTTCTTTCCCTATGATTTTTTATGATTTTTAGAAGTTTCAGCCATTAAAAATGATTAATTAAACCTAATTAAAGCCTAATCCTGTTGGTGCCACATGGCGCACTGATGTGGTGTGCTTTTCACGGGATTGGCTACTTAAAACTTATCTGACTTAGTGCCTACGTGGCAGCGTCAGACGCGCTTTCTCGTTCGCCATCCAATCAAAGATCGAACATCTATGATTAATCCCATAGCTTAATAGGATTAAATCAGATCGATTTAGCGGATCTAATCATGATCGTCCATTTCAATAATGTGGAATGGACAGTGCATGATTTAATGTCATACGAGTGAGGGAGAATGTAGTCTATCCACTATTGCTCACTTGATTCGAGCTTACGCAAGCTCAAATCAACTCCAAAAGGATCCCACACCTTCACGACATCGATCAGAGGGAATCCATTGGTCAAGATCACATGAGATGCAAATTTTCTTCAAAAAGCTCCAACCCATTTTTTTACTAAGGATCAATTTTGGAAGTATACCTCACTGGAGTTCAAGTGTAGACGAGGCCTTATTGAGCAATAATTAGATCAATTCCTCGACGTTCACTTGGATGGCCATGAACTGATAATTTTGAGCTCAATTTTGATCGAAGTCCCACCTCTGGTGCTCGACAAGCTTGGAAGATGATTTGTTCTTGCTCGATAAGGCCTAGGGAAGGTGTGTGCAAAGTTAATTTGAGTTTGATAGAGAAATGGGGAAGTTAGGTCAAAAATGGGAATGTCCTATTTTGTGATAGACTAGCATGGCATTTTCTGATTGAGGAACAAGCTTGGGAGCTTAGGGAATGGCTCTAGCAGCTCATCTTGGGTGCTAGGGATCTAAGAAATAAATTTTGTGTGTTTTTGAGTGGAAACGAGAGGGTGTATACCCCCTTCATCTTGATCAAATGGTGGGATGGTTTAGTTTAATGGCCATCCCACCATCTTGGAGTCGTGGTGGGAGGAGTTGAGTTAGCTGGCTTGGTTGGTTGAAGGTGTGGTGGTCGCCAAGGAGGAATCATGGGTGTCCTATGGGTTTTAAATGCCCAATGGGGAGGGTGGGGTGATTTCACCTCATGGCCAACCAACCACACCTTAGTTGGCAAGATCTTTGGTTCTTTTAGGTTTTTTTTTAGGTTTATTTTTATGTTTTATTTTATTTAGTTTAGTTAGGTTTCTTTAGTTTAATTTATTTTATTTAGTTTAGGTTTAGTTTTAAGTTTAGTTTATTTTGGTATAAGTTTAGGTTTTATTTATTTTAGTTTAGTTTATTTTAGTTTAGGTTTATGTTTATTTTATTTTGTTTATTTTATTTTTATTTAAGGTTTAGATTTTTTTTTAGTTTAGGGTTTATGTTTTATTTTTTATTTATTTTTTAGGTTTATTTTTTAGGTTTATGTTTTTATTTAGTTAATTTTATATTATTAGAAGTTTATTTTATTTTTATTTTACATTTAGTTTTTATTTTATTTAGGTTTTTTATTCTTAGGCTTAGTTTAGTTTTTAGTTTAGTTTAGATTTTATTTTATTTTATTTTATTAATTTTATTTAGGTTTAGGTCTTTATTTATTTATTTTATGGTCATTTAGTTTAGCTTAGGCCATCTGTGATCTTGTTTAGGGCTCAGGGCTCAGGCATGTGATCTAGGATCTATGGGTCAGTTTAGTGGATCAGGGTTTAGGGCTAATGCAGCCTTGTGGCTCAGGGCTCAGCATTTGGGCTGTGTGGCCAGAGTTACTAGGATCAAGGTTAATTTAGGGCTAGTTTGGCCTAGGGTTTTAGCTTAGGCCTAGGTTAGGGTTAGGGCTCAGGCTTTTTGGGGTTTATGGTTAATTTAGGGTAGCTCATTGTGTAGGTTGTGTGGTTTATAGGGCTGTAGGTATGGTTTAGGTTTGTGGGTCCAGGATTTGGGTTTGGTTTAGGGTTTTTTTTAAAAGAACATAAGCAAACCCAGTAGGTTTAGTTTATTCATTTATTTAATTTACTTTATTTTATATTTATTTTATTTTTATTTTTATTTTAGGTTTATTTTTTTTATTTTTAGTTTATTTATTTTAGTTTTTAATTTTAGGTTTTCTTTAGTTTATTTTTTTGGATTAGGTTTGGTATGCTTATTTTTTTGATTAATTATTTTTGGTTTAGGTTTTTTATTTTATTTTTTAGATTTAGGTTTTAGGTTTTTTTATTTTATTTATTTTAGGTTTAAATTTTTAGTTTAGGTTTATTTTAGTTTATTTTATTTTATTTAGTTTAGGGTTTAGTTTTTGTTTATTTTAGGTTTTGGTTTAGGTTTTATTTATTTTAGCTTAGTTTATTTTAGTTTAAGTTTAGGTTTATTTTATTATGTTTATTTTAGGTTTATGTTTTTTAGGTTTGTGGGTTTAGGCTTTATTTTTTTATTTATTTTTTAGTATTTTTTTTAGGTTTAGGTTTTATTCAGTTTATTTTATTTTATTTTAGGTTTTAATTTATTTTATTTTATGTTTATTTTTATTTATTTTTATTTTTTATTTTTTATTTTTTTTAGTCTAGTTTAGGTATTTATTTATTTTATTTTAGTTTAGTTTTTATTTTTTTACTTTAATTTAGGTTTATTTTGATTTTTAGGTTTAGGTTTAGGTTTAGGTAAGTCTGTTTAGGTTTTATTTTATTTTATTTTTATCTTTATTTTAAGTTTGTTTATTTATTTATCTTATTTTTAGGTCTATTTAGTTTGTCAGTATTTAGGTAGGGTAGGGTCTGCCTAGGGCTCAGTTTGTGATCAGGTGGCCAGGGTTTAGGGTTTGGGCCTGTAGGTTTAGGGCTCATGGTTTGGGTTCAGGGCTTGAATCCAGGATAGGGCTCAGGTGTGGTTTAGGTAGGCCTGGTGGCTCAGTTTTGTTATGGCATTTTTTTAAAAATGCAAACAGTGTGCCTTTGTTTATTTAGCTTTAGTTTATTTAGTTATTTTTTTATTTATCTTAGTTTATTTTTTTTATTTTATTTATTTTATTTTATTTATTTTAGGTTTATTTCTTTAGTTTAAGTTTTATTTTAGTTTAATTTTAGGTTTTGGTTTATTATCTTTAGTTTAGTTTTGTTTTATTTTATTTTATGTTTTAAGTTTTATATTTTAGGCTTAGGTTTAGGTTTTATTTTATTTTCAAAGTAGGTTTTAGGATCTTTATTTAGCTTTTAGGTTTTATTTTTTTTAGTTTAGTTTATGTTTATTTTAGTTTATTTTATTTTATTTAGGGTTTAAGTTTGGGTTTAGGTTTAGTTTATTTTTTAGGTTTTATTTATTTTATTTTAGTTTATTTTAGTTTAGCTTTAGGTTTATTTTATTTTTATTTTAGGTTTAGGTTTTATTTAGTTTCGCTTTTGGGTTTTATTTCTTATTATTTTTTTTTTATTTATGTTTTTATTTAGTATTTATTTTTATTTACGTTTAGTTTTTTATTTTATTTATGTTTTTTTATTTTGTTTAAGTTTAGTTTATTTTATTTATTTTATTTTTATTTTTATTTTATTTCTTTTTTAGGTTTAGTTTTAGGTTTATTCTTTATGTTTTTATTTTATTATTTTTTTTTGGTTAAGATTTTTTATTTATTTTATTTTTAGGTTTTATTTTATTTAGTTTAGGTTTTAGCTTTTTGTAGGGTTTCTAGTTTTAGGGTTTGGGTTAGTGGTTAAGGGTTTAGGGGGGTTTAGGTTTAGGTTTTGGGTTTAAGGTTTAGGTTTTAAAGTTTAGGTTTTAGGTCCAGGGTTCGAGTTAGGGTTTGGGGTTTTAGGCTTTTTTTTAACAGAGAACAAATTCAGATTCGACATTTCTTCTTTTTGAACTCATCAGCCAAGTATCACACCAAGTTTTCTAAAACATAGGTGATGACATAGATAAAAAATGAGCATGATTAGAGAAAATCAAAAATCGTAGATAACTTGAACTATCTCAACTATAAAGATACAAGTACCGATCGGATCCCGTTCTTCAATTTCTCTCTCATCGTAACCACCTAGACTCGAGAGTGGATCCACCATCATATACCTCGCCACCATGACAAGAACCTTCATCGCTTCTCCGCCCTCGATAACCATCACTACTCCACCACCACCACCATATCCCCCCCCCCCCCACCCACCACGATAATCATAGCCTCGCCTTCACCTCCATCGCCAAATCTAGACTGAGCTTGGTTGATGGTGATGTTCCTGCCATCAAGGTTCTACCTATTTTTAGAGTTTAGATTTAGGTCTATTAGGTTTTAGGGGTTTAGGATTATTTTTTAATTTATTTAGTTACTTTAGGTTTTGGTTTAGTGATTGGGGTTTAGGGTTTTGGTTTAGCTAGGCTTTAGGGTTTAGGGTTTAGGTTTATGCTATGCTTAGGGTTTAGGTTGGTTAGGGTTTAGGGTTTAGGTTTAGATTTTTTTTTTGGACGGTGTAAGTTTGTTTGTGGTTTAGGTTTAGTGTGGTTATTTAGGTTTAGGGTTTAGGTTTATTTTAGTTTTACTTAGTTTATTTTTTGATAATTTATTTTATTTTTCATTTTTACTGAAGATTATTTTTTATTTAGATTTATTTTTAATTTTTGTTTAATTTATTTTAGGTTCATTTATTTTAGTTTAGGTTCTATTTTTTTTAGTTTAAGTTTAAGTTTATTTTTAGTTTAAATTATTTTATTTAATTATGGTTTAGGTTTAGTTTATTTTAGGTTTAGGTTTAGATTTTATTTATTTTGCTTTAGTTTATTTTTTTTTATTTAGTTTAGGGATTAGGTTTAGTTTATTTTAGCTTTAAGTTTAGGTTTTATTTATTTTAGTTTATTTTATTTTATATTTTATTTTATTTTTATTTTAGGTTTATTTTTTTAGGGTTTAGGCTTTATTTTTTTTCATTTTAGGTTTTATGTTTAGATTTATTTTAGGTTTAGATCCTGGTTTATTTTATTATATTTTATTTTATTTTTTATGCTTATTTTTATTTTATTGTTTTTATTTTAGGTTTATTTTATATTTTAGTTTAGTTTAGGTTTTTATTTATTTTATTTTAGTTTAGTTTTTTTCTTTATTTTATTTTATCTTTATGTTTAGGTCAGGTCTAGTTTATGATCTTTATTTTATCTTTATTTTAGGTTTAGGTTTATTTATTTATTTTAATTTAGGTTTTATTTAGGTTATTTTTTTATGTTTTTAGGTTTAGTTTAGGAGTTGTGGAGTTTTTAGGGTTTAGGCTCAGGTTTAGGCTGAGGTTTAGGGTTTAGGATTTAGGGCTTAGGGTTTAAGTTTAAGGGTTTAGGTTTTAGGGTTTAGGGTCTTAGGGTTTAGTGTTTAGGGTTTAGGGTTTTTAGGGTTTAAGGTTTATGGTTTAGTGTTTAGGTTTTAGGTCTAGGGTTCAGGATTTAGTTTAGGGTTTAAGATTTTTTATTTTTTTTTAACAGAGAACAAATTCATATTCAACATTTCTTCTTTTCGAATTCATCAACCAAGTAACACCAAGTTTTCTATGGCACAAGTGACAACATAGATAACAAAAGAGCATGCATAGAGCTAATCAAAAACCTTAGATAACTAGAACTATCTTTACATTAAAGACACAGTTCCATAAGTAGCTGATCGGATCGACTGTTCTTCAGTTTCTCTAGTTCCCATCCCAGCCTCTCGAGTAGCGGGATCCACTATCATATCCCTCTCCCACTACCACTTGTGTAACCTCCACCCACTAGCCTCGATAACCACCACCTCCATATCCAAGAAGACCTCTAGACCCCCCACCACTACTAATGAGCTACCGCCTCCTCCATCGCCAAATCTAGACTGGTCGGGCCGCTGATGTTCCTACTATTAACATTCTGCCCATTCTTAAAGTTTATGTTTAAATCTATTTGGTTTTAGGGTTTAGGTTTAGGGTTTGGTGATTCGAGTTTAGGATTTAGGCTTTATGGTTTAGGATTTAGGGTTTAAGCTTTTAGGGTTTATGCTTTTAGGGTTTTGGGTTAGGGTTTAGGGTTTAAGATTTAGGGTTTTGGGTTTGGGTTTAGGGTTTTAGGGTTTAGGGTTTAGGATTTAGGGATGTAGGTTTAGGGTTTAGTGTTCAGGGTTTAGGTTTAGTTTTAGGGTTTAGGGTTTAGGGTTTAGGGTTAGGATTTTTGTAATATATTTTCTTATTTTTTAAATTTTTTTATTTTTAAGGTTTAGCATTTAGGCTTTAGGTTTTAGGTTTAAGGTTCAGGTTTTAGTTTAGGGTTTAGGATTTTCATTTTTTTTAGCAGAGAATAAATTCAGATTTAACATTTCTTCTTTTTGATTTCATCAACCAAGTAACACACCAAATTTTCTAAGACATAAGCGACAACATAGACAAAAAATGAGCACATATAAAGAAAATCAAAAATGCTAGATAACTAGAACTGTGTTTACTGTAAAGACACAATTCCATAAGTTGCAAATTGGATAGACTATTCTTGAGTTTCTAGTTCCCAGAACTAACTCCACAAGTGGATCCACCATCATATCCCTGATCTCCTCTTCCATCATCATAACCTCCGGCCGCCTCCGCCTCCATAACCACCAATCACCACCACTTCCATATCCATAAGCACCTTCATATCCCCAACCACCACTGCGATAGTCACCTCTGCTTCCTCCACCATCTAGAGCTGGTTGATGGTGATGTTTCTACTTTCAAGGTTCTTCCCATTTTAAGGGCTTTCATTTAGGTTTAGGTTTATTAGGTTTTAGGGTTTAGGTTTATTTTATAAGTTATTTAGTCACTTTAGGTTTAGGTTTCAGGTTTTGAGTATAAAGTTTAGGGTTAGGGTTTAAGGTTTTGGGATTTAGGGTTAGGGTTTTAGTTTAGAGTTTAGGGTTTTTACAATTTTTTGGGTTTTGGGTTTGGGTTTTGGGGTTTATTTAGCTTTAGGGTTTAGGGTTTAGGGTTTAGGATTTAGGTTTAGGGTTCTAGTTTTAGTTTAGGGTTTAGGGTTTTTGACATTTTTTTAATGAAGAATAAATTCAGATTCAACATTTCTTCTTTTTTATTTTATTAACCAAGTAACACACCAAGTTTTCTAAGACACAAGCAAAGACATAGATAAAAAATGAGCATTCATAGAGAAAATCAAAAACCCTAGATTGCTAGACCGCCTCTATTGTAAAAACACAGATTCATAAGAAGCAGATCGAATGGTTCTTTAGCTTTTTATAATTCCCACTAACCAGCTTTGAGTAGTAGGATTCACCCATCTCTCATATCATCTGCCATGGCTATAACCCCTTGTTAACCTCCCGCTCCACCTCCAACCACCGCTCACCACACCTCCATATTCACCAGCATCTTCATTCTCCATCACCACCTGAGCATCGCCTCCACCTTCACCTCCACCACCGGATCCCAGTCCTGGTTGGCTGATGATGTTCCCTACCTTCAAGGTTCCCGCTCATTCTGGAGGGTTTTTTGTTTAGGGTTTAGTTTTTAATTTATTTAGTTACTTTAGGTTTAGTTTTTGGGGTTTGGGGGTTTAGGTTTTAAGGTATAGGGTTTAGGTTTAGGGTTTAAAGTTTAGGGTTTTTTTAACTCAAAAGATTCCATAACAAACAAGAAATTACTAATTCAAATAAGACATTATCGTTTAACAACTAATAAATTAGGATAAAATAAATTGCAATTCAAAAATTCAAAAAAATAGTATTTTACAAAATGATTTAACTCTGAGAGACAATAAAATTTTATTTTATAGAAGGCCAACAAAGCTTAGTCGAATAATCTAAAACCCATATCATCATCGATTCTCAGTTCTCTTCCTTCTTTTCTTCCACTATAGTAGCAAGAAGGAGTAATAAAAGCATCAAATGTACATCAAATTTACTAGATCCTTCAAATACTCCTTAACCTTCTCATCTTGCGTAAGTGTAATCTGGGCAATCATGATGGCGAGGACATTCTTGTAAGATGAACATGTGGGGAATTACAAGAAGGTGGGATAAGAGAGTGCGTGAGTGAGAAGTGATCATTGAAAGCCCTACCAAAAAACTTCGATGAGATCATCTTCGTGAGGTCAAGCACCTCGTGACTAAACACCAACCATCATCATACACACCGGATGACAAGGCCATAAGAGAATGGCCTAATCCATAAAGGAGAGAGCATCCTTGAGGATCCCACCTTATCTCCTTTTTAATTAGCCCATAATAATTTCAATAGTATAATCTTAGTTAGGTTGTTGAGAACCAAGAAGAAAGAAGTCCGTGAAGGATCCGCACTGTTGCCTGGAGGAACCACAACATCAATAAGTGCAAGAAGACCAACATGGCAGGAGCACCAACTTTGTATTTCACAACCTCTTCATTTACTTCTTTAAGATCACCTTTCATAAAAAATCAGCTCAACTTTAGGTTTGGTTTTTAGGTTTAGGATTTAGATTTAGGCTTGGGTTTGGGTTTAGGGTTTGGAGTTTAGGGTTTTTAGAGTTTGGTTTAGGTTTAGGGTTTGTAAGTTTAGTGTTGTGTTTAGGGTTTATGGTTTGGGGTTTAGGATTTGTGGTTTACCTTTTAAAATTAAGTAAACTAATAGGTTTAGTTCATTTAGTTTATTTAGCATATTTTATTTATATTAGTTTATATTATTTTATATTTTATTTAAGTTTATTTTTATTTTTTATTTTAGTTTATTTATTTTTAGTTTAGGTTTTATTTAAGTTTATTTTTTAGGTTTAGGTTAGTTAGTTTATTTTTTAGCTGAGTATTTTTTATTTTTTTTAGGTTTACATTTTTATTTCTTTTATTTTATTTTGTAGTTTAGGTTTTATTTTATTTTTAAGTTTAGGTTTTAGCTTTTCATTTTAGGTTTTTATTTTAGGTATTATTTTTTTAGTGTAGGTTTCATTTATTTTATTCTTATTTTATTTATTTTTTAGTTTACATTTTTATTTTATTTTTATTTTAGTTTTTTGGGTTTAGTTTAGCTCAGTTTAGTTTAATTTTAGTTTAGCTAGGTTTTATTTTTAGTTTTAGTTTATTTTAGTTTAATTTAGGTTTCTTTATTTTATTTATTTTATTTTTTATTTTAGTTTATTTAGTTTAGAGTGTATTTTATTATTTTATTTATTTTAAGTTTATTTTTAAAGCCTAAGTTTTTATTTAATTTATCTTTTAGGTTGTTTTATTTTATTTTATTTTAGTTTCTTTATTTTATTTAGGTTTTTTATCTTATTATTTTATTTTTTTAGTTTTATTTTATTTTATTTTATTTTATTTCTTTTATTCTTATCTTTGGTTTAGGCTTAGGTTTTACTTTAGGTTTTATTTTATTATTTTATCTTTATCTTTATTTGGCTCTTTTTATTCATTTTATTTTAGATTTTATTTATTAGTTTCGTGTTTGTGGGGTTTAGTGGTTTGTGGTTTAGTTTGGTTTAGAGGTTAGGGTTGGCTTAGTGTTTAGTGTTTTAGACTCAAGGTTTAGGATTTTAGATTAGGTTTGGGGTTTAAGGTTTGCTCAGGGTTTAGGATTTAAGGTTTAGGTTTAGTTTGTAGCTTAGGGTTTAGGGTTAGGGTTTAGCATTTGTGGTTTAATTTTTTTTTATTTTAGGTTTTATGATCTAGATTTAGGATTTAGGTTTTACTTGGTTTAGTGGTTTTTTGTTTTAATGAACAAATTCAGATTCAATATTCTTCTTTTGATTTCATCAAACAAGTAACACACCAAGTTCTCTAAGACACAAGCAGCGACATAGATCAAAAATAGGCACACATAAAGAAAATCAAAAACCTTAGATAACTAGAATTGTCTCTATTATAAAGACACAGTTGCATAAGTAGTAGATCGGATCGACCGTTCTTTAGTTTCTCAGTTCCCATCAGAACCACCTAAGCCTCTGAGTGTAAGATCCACCATCATATCCTGATTCTCCTCCACCACCACCACGCCAGAACCTCCATTGCCTCCTCCCATAACCACCACTACTCCACACCACCTCCATATCCACCACCACTCCGTAACCTCCATCCTCCTTCCATAACCACTAGCTTAACACCACCTCCATATCCACTTGCACCTCCAGATCCCCCATCATCACTGCGATAACTGCCACCTTCACCTCCACCACTAGATCTAGACTAAGCCTGGTTGACAATGATGTTCCTGTTGTTAAGGTTCTGCCCATTCCCAGGGTTTAAGTTTATTAGGTTTTTAGGTTTAGGTTTATCTTTTAATTTATTTAGTTACTTTATGTTTAGGTTTGTTTGGGTTTTAGGTTGTGTGGTTTAGGGTTTAAAGTTTTTTTAACTCAAATGATTTTATAACAAACAAGAAATTACAAAATCAAGCAAGACATTATCCTCTAATAACTAATAAAATAAGATAAAATAAAATGCAATTAAAAAATTCACAAAAATAGTATTTCAAAAATTGATTTAACTCCCAGAAATAATAAAAATTGATTTTATAGAAGGCCAACAAAGCTTAGTCAACAAGTCAACCCATATCATTCCCTCAAGAGCTCATCCTTTTTCTCTTCCACTAGAGTAAAGAACAAGAACAGAAAAGCATCAAGAGAAGCACACAACAAATTTAGTAGGATCCTTCAAATACTCCTTAACCTTCTCGCTAATGTTTGTAATCGTGGAAACCATAATGGTGAGACATTCTTGTAAGCATTGATGAACATGTGGGCGCGTGGTGATAAGAGAGGGCTAGTGAGAGAGAAGTGATCATTGAAAACCATGTCAAAAACTTCTCGATGAGATCATCTTTAGTGAGGTCAAGCACCTTAGGAGTGAACACCGAACCATCATCATAAATAGACTGGACGACAAGGCCATAAGAGAATGTCATAATCCCCAACTTAACAAGTATAGAAGCCTCTCAGGATCCCACTTTATCACCTTTTTTAATTAGCTCAACCAGGGTGATAATTTCAACAGTACCCTTGCTGATCTTAGTTGGGATATTTAGAACCTGAAAGAAAGAAGTCTGTGAAGGATATAGATTAGTGTTTCCTAGAAGAACCCCAACATCAATAAAATAATAAGATCAACACGGTGAGCACTAACTTCAGATTTCACAACCTCTTCAGACTTCTTTAAGATCACCTTCATAAAAAAACTAGGTTTAGGGTTTTTTAGGGTTTGTGCTTAGGGTTTTGGGTTTAGGTTAGGGTTTAGGGTTGGGTTGTGGTTTAGGTTGTTTTGTTGTTGTAGGTTTAGTGTTGCATTTTGGTTTTGTTTTAGGGTTTGTTTTAGGTGGCTTTAGAGCTGAGAGTTTAGGATTTAGGGTTTAGGTTTTTTTTTTTAAAAAAAAAGCAAAACCAAGAGTTTAAGTTTATTTATTTATTTATTTTAGTTTATTTTATTTTTTTAATTTTATTTAGGTTTATTTTTTCTCTTTATATTTAGTTTAGTTTATTTCTTTCTTTGGTTTATTTTATTTGTTTTTTTATTAGTGTATTTTAAAGTTTAGTTTATTTTTTAGTTGAGTTTATTTTATTTTATTTTTAGATTTAGGTTTTATTTTTATTTTAAGTTTGTTTAGGTTTTATTTATTTTTTATTTTTGTTTTATTGGTTATTATTTTATTTTTTTTTTTGTTGATTATTTATTTTAATATTTTATTTTATTTAGTTTAGGTTTGGGTTTAGGTTTAGTTTATTTTAGTGTTTTATGTTTATTTATTTATTTTAGTTTATTTTAATCCAGGTTAGGTTTTTTATTTTAATTTATTTTATTTTGGGTTTAGTTTTTTTTTTTTTGTTTATTTTTATTTTTATTTTATTTAGGTTTATTTTTAGGTTTATGTTTTATTTTATCTTTATTTTAGTTTATTTTATTTATTTTACATTTAGTTTTTTATTTCTAGGTTTTAATCTTAGGTTTATTTTATATTTAGTTTAGTTTAATTTATTTTTATTTTAGTTTATTTTATTTTATTTAATTTTATTTTAGGTTTAGGTTTAGGTTTTAATTTTTAGGTTTTATTTTATTTTATATTTATTTTATTTAGGTTTTAGGTTTTATTTTTATTTTTTTAGGTTTTATTTAGTTTAAGTTTAGTTTTTGTGTTAGGGTTTGTATTTTTAGGGTTTGTGGTTTTAGGGTTTAGGAGTTTTGGTTTGTTTTTAGGGGTTTAGTGTTAGGCTTGTTTAGAGTTTTGGGTTAGGGTTTAGGTTTAGTGCTAGGGTTTTTAACTAAATAGAATTTATTGCTCAGAAAAATATGTACAAGAAGACCATATTAGAGACTAAACTCAAAAAGAAAAAAAAACTACTGCTCAAATGAGCTATAGGAGAATCCTAAAGAGTTTAGTCCCTAAACTAATACATCAAAGAACACAAAGAAAAAAAAAATAAAGACAACTAAAAAACCAAAAAAAAAGCAAAGGGAAGAATCCATGGAGCTCCAAAAGAACCTCCAAAGGCGAAGATCCATAAGAAACCTATAACCCTGAAGACAACTCCAACCATCTAAGAAAAATGAGACCATCGAGACTCGACTCCCTCAAGAAGAAGAAGAGACCAAGCTGAAAATAGAACCTCAACTTACAATAAATCTCGACAGAAGGAGATCAAAAAACATAAAGAGAAAAAAACTTAGATATGAAGAAAGAAGGATAATCTCAATAATGAGGGCATCAAATCCTAAGTGTATCCGACTTCAAAAGGGTTACAAATAGAAAAGTCACCAGCCACAAAAATATCAAGGAAAAAATCCATCATATCATCATAAGCATCCCAGCCAAAGAAAAATACAAACCTATCATAATAGCCACCACCAAAGAAAGTGCTAAGGAATAGAAAGAGAGGGAGGCAACATATAAAATTAACATAAGGAAATCCCAACAAAACCAAATATGAACACCTCTTAAAAGATGGAGAAAAGAAGCTCAGAAAAGAGCCTCAAAGATAAAGCCAATGAGAAACAACAACACCAATCCAAAGCCACCAAGGCACCAATAAGAAATGACAACACCAATCCAAAGCCAAGGCACCAACCAAAGGGAAGGAAGCCAACAAAGCACACAATAAAGCACCCAAGAAAAGCTAAGAGCAGAGACAAACCAACCAACAAATAAAGAAGACCACAAAAGCTAATAGACAAAGCCATGACAAAAACCACCAAAGGGCACCAAACCTAGCAAATAAGAAGCTAGAAAGAGGAAAATTAGGCAAAAAGCCAATACTCTAGCAAAAAACACACAGCAAAAGCTCAACCAATAGAGAAAAAACCAGCCAAAAGTTAAAACCTCCCAAAGACAAGAGAGATTATTTCCAAGAAGCTTTGGAATGAGTAACCCTCATCAAGTGAGGAGGGGTATAAATATGAACACTTTTTTTTCTTCTTGTAAACAGGTTTATAACCATGCCCTTTCTCCAAAAAATCTCCATCTGAAAATGAATCAATATTGTTATAAAAGCATGGGGATCAAGAAGCTATCAATTCAAAGATGAGCATTTGAATCATCCACAACATTAGACAAAGGAAAATCAAAAATAGTATGCATTTTAGAATCAAAAGTGAAAGGTAGAAATAGCTTTATTAAGAAGACAATTATCAATATTTTCACCTTCCAACAAAATCAAGAGTATCCTCCATGTCTTCATTCATAAAAGAAGCAAGTGAAGCAAAATCCAAATTTTCAGTACAATCTTCATGTAAAGGATTAAAATAAGATTTAAATCCCTTAGAAACACATAGCATATTACCAAAATTCTGAACATAATTACTAGCCATAGAAAACCATCATTTTGAACTGAAATAGAACTATTCACAATGAGAGAATTATCACAGGTATCTAAATCTTATTTTTTAAAAGAAGGATCACCAATATTAACAAGTTTGTCAAGACCAGAAGTTAGAATATCATAAATAAGAAAATTCTTTTCACCACCATTCTCAATCAAAGAAGGCAAAGAAATAGTCTCTTTCCCATGATCTAAAGTAGACATAGGAAAAGAGAAACAACATCTAACGATTAGAAGAAATGGTGTTAGCATCAACAATATTCAAACCATCAACATGAATGGACTTATTCACAACATCCAAACCATTAGAATCATTAACCACAACCTCTAAAGTATTCCCTTTAATAGAATCATCAAAAGAAACACTCAGAGCATGATTATTAGTTAAAACTTTTTGAAACATCAAAATTAATAAAACATCAAAATTTTGAAAAGCAGATTTTTCCTTTATCCAACTTGAGAGAATCATCAATTTTTTCAACAATTGAATTCTTACTGGTGATTTTCTTCCTAAGAGAGTGATGAGCAATAAAGCATTCAGAAATTTCATGCCCATGAATCTTACAATGATTACAAACAATGAAAAGTTCTAAAATACAACTTTCTAAAAAAATAACCATTTCTTCAAACCCAACCAAATTTTTTTGGATTTTTTTTAGTAATATCAATCTCTACAAGAATTCTAGCAACATACGTTCTAGAAGAAGCAGTTGCTGCTTGATCAACTTGCAAAGGCCAACCAAAAAATTGACCCAATAGAATAAAATGATGATTAAATAGATGAATCCATAAGTTAGGTAAAGAACTCCAAATGGGAATAATAGGAGACTCTTCATTAACATCAAACATAGCATCCACTCGTAATACACATTTGACAATTAAAAATAGAATGCCTAGAAAAATTCTTCCATAATTAAGGTCATTAGAAAGTTTAATCGAACATGCCTTACATCATCAACCCAATAGAAAAGAACCATAAATTTAAGCTATGAAAAAAAGAATGAATATCTTCCATCTTGTCGCTTTAAATGAAAACTTTCCAATCAAAGAAAAGCAAAAACTCACTAATCTTCAATATCCTCATGAAATCATAATTGTCAGTACCTTTAAAAGTCATATGAAAATTCAAAGGAGTCTCAGTGGAGGAATTCTTACCAAAAGCCTTTTGAAAGATTTAGTAATAGTAGGTAATTTAGAGGTAGGATTACCCAAAAAATCTGATTCAAGGGATCCATCAGACATGGGATTTACCCATGGATTTAAAGAAGTCACCCCATGAAGTCACATCCATGACAAGAACAAGTCGACAGCCCAAGGCCAACAGGGAATCCAAGAGAGAAAGCGCTCAAAAACTCACCAAGAACGTGAGGGATCCCAAAATCACCCAATAATAGGGTTTAGTTTAGTTTTAGGGTTTAGGTTTTAAGATTTGTGTTTATTAGTTATTATTAGTGTTTTATTAGTTTATTATTATTAGTTTTATTATTAATTTTATGTTTAGTTTTAGTTTAGTTTTATTAGTTTTAGTTTTATATTATTATTTTAGGTTAGTTTAGGGGTTGGTTTATTTATTACTTTATTTAGTTAGTTTATTTAGTTAGTTTGTTCATAGAGTTTAGTTTATTTAAGTTTATTTTTTTGGTTATCATCATTAGTTAGTTATTTATTTAGATTAGTTAGTTATTATTATTAGTTTATGGTTTTATTATTATTTAGGTTTTAGTTAGTTTTAGTTAGTGGTTTAGTTATGAATTTAATTTTGTTACTTTATTTATTAGTTTATTACTTATTAATTTAGTTATGGGTTTTGGTTTATTATTTAGTTTTTAGTTAGTTATTTTATTATTTATTTTAGTTTAGTTTTTTTTAAATTTTCATAATTATTAGTTTTTATTATTATTATTAGTTTTTTTATAGTTATTTAGTTAGTTATTTTAGTTATTATTTTATTAGTTTATTATTATTTTATTATTAGTTTATTATTTACAGTAGTTATTAGTCATTATTATTATTATTATTATTATTATTATTTTTATTATTATTAATATTATTATTATTATTATTATTATTTTAGTTTAGTTTTGATAGTTAGTTTTATTATTATTATTATTAGTTTATTTATTAGTTTTATTAGTTTAGTTATTTTAGTTTAATTATTTAGCTAGTTTTATTTAGTTATTAGTTTATTAGTTAATTATTAATAGTTTATTATGTAGTTATTATTATGTTTATTTTATTAGTTTTTTATGGTTTATTGCCTTTAGGTTAGTTAAGTTTTAGTTAATTTAGTTATTTATTATTAATTATTATTATTGGTTTATTAGTTTTTTAGGTTTATTATTTTATTTTAGTTTATTTATTAATTAGTTTTTAGTTAGTTTTTATTAGTTTATTAGTTATTAATTATGAGTTATTAGTTATTTTATTAGTTTAGGTTTTTGTTTATATTTTTATTTTTTTTAATCTTTTTTAGGTTTAGGTTTTTTATTTATTTTATTTTAGGTTTTATATATTATTTAGATTTTTAGTTTTGGTTTTATGTTATTTTTTTTAGGTTTTGTTTTAGTGGTTTAGTTTATAGGTTAGGGCTTTTATTTATATTTAGTTTTTTATTTAGTTTTTTAGTTTTATTTTTTTTGGTTTTTTATTTTAAGGTTTATTTTTTAAGATTAAGAGTTTTTTATTTAGGGTTTTTAATTTCTTTATTTTTTAGTTATTTATTAGTTTTGACATTTATTTTTAGCCTTATTTTTAGTTTATTTTTAATTTTAATTTTATTTAGTTTTATTTTTTTGTTTTATTTTTATTTTATTTATTTATTTTAAGTTTTAGGTTTTTTTAATTTATTTTTTTTAGTTTATTTTACATTTATTTTTAGTTTAGTTTATTTTTTATTTTATTTTTAGGTTTAGTTTTATTTTATATTTTATTTTTTTTTATTTTAGTTTATTTTAGGTTTTATTTTTTAATTTATGGTTTAGTTTTATTTTAGTTTATTTTATTTTATTTTATTTTGGGTTTAAGTTTATTTATTTGGTTTTAGGTTTTTATTTATTATTTTATTGAGGTTTAAGTTTTTTAGATTTAGTTTTAGTTTTAGTTTTATTTATTTTGGTTTATTTTTAGTAGTTTTATTTTATTTATTTTTAGTTTTTATTTTTTTATTTTTTTAGTTTTATTATTTATTTAGGTCTTTAGTTTAGTTTATTTTATTTTAGTTAGTTTATGTTTATTTATTTTTAGTTAGTTTTATTTTTTATTTTATTTTAATTTTAGTTTTATTTAAGTTTAGGATTAGATTTTAGTTAGTTTTATTTTATTTTATTATTTTTATTTTAGTTTTGGTTTTTTTTTAATTTTATTTTTTTATTATTTGGGTTTGGATTTTTTTATGTTTTATTTTAGTTTAGGGTTATTGTTTAGTTTTTTATTTAGTTAGATTAGTTTAGGTCAGTTTTATTTATATTTTTTTAGTTTTTATTAGGTCATATTTGGTTTTTATTTGTGATTAGTTATATTATTTAGTAGAGTCTAGTTTATTTTTTTTTTTTTTATTTAGAGGTAGTTTTTTAGTTTAAATTTTTTTATCATGATTATTATTTTATTAGTTTAGTTAGTCATAGGCCCATTTAGTTTTTAAAAATTTATTTGGAGTTTCCTTTATTTAGATTTATATTATTTAGTACCATTTATACCCAGGATCCATTTTTTACCTATGAGCCTATATCATTATTATTAGTTATTATTTTTGGCCCAGTCTTCAGTATTGTGGTTTTAGTTATTCATTTGGTTTAAATTAAGTATGTTAGGTGCAGAATTAGCCTTTAGTATTAGTTAAAGATTAGTTTAGTTTTTTTAGGGTTATCAGGCCCAGTATTATTAGGGTTAGTTTGTTTTATTTTCAGTTCATGCTCAGTTTAGTTAACCAGTTTTATTTAGATTTATCAGATCATGTTTTTAGGCCTAATTATTTAGATTTAGTAGGGTCAGTTAGAGTAGTCATGGTTAGGTCATTTTTTATTATCATCAAGAGTAGTTTATTTAATCATTATCATTTAGGGTAGTTATTGAATTAGTTAGTTATTAGATTTAGTTATTGTGGTTTATTTTAGGGTTTTAAAAAATAACAGGTTTTATTAGTTTATTTTTTTATTATCTTAGTTTATTTTATTTTTTTATATTTATTTAGTTTATTTTTTATTTTAATTTAGTTTGCTTATTTATTTTAGTTTATTTATTTTAGTTTATTTTTTAAGTTTCTTTAGATTTATTTATTTTTTTTAGTTTTATTTTTTTATTTTATTTTTAGGTTTAGGTTTTATTTTTTATTTTAGGTTTATGTTTTATGTTTTATTTTATTTTTTAGTTTTAAGTTTTCGCTTTTTTTTAGGTTTATTTCAAAGTTTTTTTTTTTAGTTTAGTTTAGGTTTATTTTTATATTTATTTTAGTTTATTTATTAGTTTAGGTTTATTTATTTTTTTATTTATAAGTTTTTAGTTTAGTGTGGTTTAATTTTTTTATTTTTAGGTTTATTTTTTAAGTTTTGATTATTAATTACTTTTTATTTTATTTTATTTTAGGTTTATTTAATTTTTATTTTATTTTATTTTAGGTTTTATTTTATTTTTTTACATTTTAGGTTTATTTTATTTTTTTTTTAGTTTAGTTTAGTTTTTAGTTATTTTATTTTAGTTTACTTTTTCATTATTTTATTAGTTTATTTTATTTTTTATTTTATTAGGTTTATGTTTTATTTAGGTTTTAATTTTAGTTTATTTTATTTGTTTTTTTTTAATTTATTTAGTTTTTATTTTAGGGTTTGGGTTTTTTAGTAGGGTCCAGGGCCTGTAGCCCAGGATTTAGGTTTTAAAGTAGTTTCATGCCTTCAGGGTAGGTTTCAGGGCTCAGGTTCATAAGATCATTCATGGTTAGGTCACTTTAGGCCCAGCCTGGGCCTTAGAGCTCAGTGGTCATAGAGTGATCAGATCAGGACCCAAAGTCAGGGCCTTGGTAGTTCAGGAGCATTGTTATAGTTTTAGACAAGGTCAGGGTTATAGTATTAGGGTCACCAAGCTTCTATTTCAGGTCAGAGGGCCTCAGCTCAGTGGTCATTTAAAGCTCAGGTAGTTAGTGCCTGGGCTCTGTTTCAGTGTCAGTGGCCAGGTAGGGCCCAGTTAGTAGGGCCTGGCTCAAGTCCAGATTTAGTCAGGATTAGTTTAGATTTAAAGTTGGGTTTGTGGTTTTAGTGGCTAGAGTTTTTCAGGTCAGTGGGTTAGTGGTTTAGGTTTCTTAAGAGTTTTAAAGTTAATTTAGGGTCAGTTTGGCTCAGTGGCCTAGTTTTAGCCATGATTGTGGTTTGGTATTTATTTTTGGGCTCAGTGGTTTATATTTAGGGCTCAGTGGTTTGTATTTATTTATATTTTTATTATTTTTCTTTAGGTTTAGTTTTTTTTTAATTTAAGCAAATAGTTTGTTTTATTTTAGTTTATTTTATTTATTTTAGTTTATCTATCTTATTTTATCGAGTTTATTTATTTTAATTTATTTAGTTTTATTTATTTATTTATTTATTTTATTTAGTTTTTAGGTTTATATTTATTTTTTATTTGGTTTTTTTTAGTTTTATTTATTTTTTTATTTTTTTAAGTTTTATTTTATTTTTTTTTTAAGTTTTAGGTTTTATTTTATTTTATTTAAGTTTTATTTTTTAGTTTAGGTTTATTTTTATTTCTTTTATTTATTTATTTATTTAGTTTTTATTTATTTTATTTAGGTTAAGTTTTATTTATTTTAGTTTAGTTTATTTATATTTTAGTTTATTTTATTTTTTTATTTTAGTTTATTTTTTTTTTTAGTTTATATTTTATTTTTATATTTTTAGTTTATTTATTTTTCTTTTCTTTTATTTATTTTATTTTATTTTTATTATTTATTTTAGCTTATTTTAGTTTATTTTTTATTTTAGTTTTTTTATTTTAGTTTTATTTATTTATTTTATTTTTTTCTTTTATTTATTTAGTTTTGTGGTTTAGTTTAGTTTAGGTTTTTTTCAGGGACTAGTAAGATTTAGTTAGTTTATGGTTTTATTTAGGGTTTAGGTTTAGTTTTAGGGTTTTTTAAAGTTTGTTAAGGTTATGTTGGGTTTAGTTTAAGGTCTGGGTTTAGAGTTTTTTTTTTTAAATTAGGTTTTTAGTTTGGTTTATTTTTTATTTCTTTATATTTTAATTTTTTAGGTTTAGTTAGGTTTATTTATTTTAGTTTAATTTATTTTTTTTATTTTATTTAGTTTAGGTTTTATTTATTTTTTAGTTTTTATTTTTTAGTAGTTTAGCATATTTAGTTTATTTATTATTTCTTTATTAGTTTTATCTTTCTTTTAGTTTATTTATTTATGTTTTATGTTTTATTTTTTTATTTTAGCTTTATTTTTTTATTGTTTAGTTTAGGTTTCTTTAGTTTAGTTTAGGTTTAGGTTTTATTTATTTTATTTAGTTCATTTATTTTATTTTTAGTTTAGTTTAGTTGATTATTTAGTTTTTTAGTTTATTTTAGCTAGGTTTATTTTTTTTGGTTCATTTAGTTTAGTTTAGTAGGTGTTTTTGTGGTAGGTTTATGTTTATTTAGGATTAGTGATTTTTTATTTTTTGTTATTATTATTTAGGTTTATTTAGTTTGATTTATTTAGTTTAGCTTTTATTTCATTAGTTTAGGTTTTATTTTAGTTTTTATTTTAGTTTAGGGTTTAGTTTATTTTATTTTTATTTATGTTTAGGTTTATTTTATTTGTAGTTTAGTTTATTTTATGTTAAGTTTAGGTTTTTAGTTTTTTTTAGTTTAGTTTAGGATTATTTTAGGATAATTTAGTTTAGGTTTTTTATTTTAAGTTTAGGTTTATTTTATTTTTTACTAGTTTTATTTTATTTTTATTAGTTTTAGATTATTTAGTTTTATTTATTTAGGTTTATTTAGGTTTATTTTTAGTTTAGGTTAGGTTTATTTATTTTAGTTTAGTTTAGTTTAGTTTAATTTTATTTTAGTTTTTAGTTTTAGTTTATTTAGTTTTAGGTTTAGGTTTAGATTTATTTTATTTATATTTAAGTTTTAGTTTATTTAGTTTAGTTTAGTTTGGTTTAGATTAGTTTATTTATTTAGGTTTATTAAGGTTTATTTATTTATATTTATTTTATTTATTTAGTAGGTTTTATTTAATTTATTTATTTTAGTTTTATTTTTATTTTGGGTTTTTTAGTTTAGTTTAGGTTTAGGTTTATTTTAGTTTAGGTTTATTTTAGGTTTATTTTATTTATTTATTTTAGTTTTATAGTTTTTTTATTTTAAGTTTATTTTATTTTTATTTTTTTATTTTATTTTATTTTAGTTTATTATTTTATTTTTTATTTATTTTTATTTTATAGTTTAGGTTTATTTTATGTTTAGTTTTGGTTTATATTTTATTTTATTTATTATTTTTATTTATTTTAGTTTATTTTTTATTTTTTTATGTAGTTTATTTAATTTATTTATTTTACTATTTATTTAGTTTAGGTTTATTTTATTTTTAGGTTTTATTTAGTTTTAATTAGGTTTAGTTAAGTTTATTTTATTTTAGGTTTTAGTTTGTTTGTTTTAGTTTAATTTAGTTTAGGTCATTTTTTTAATTATTTTTATTTTTTATATTTATTTAGTTTAGTTTATTTATTTATGTTTAGTTTATGTTTTATTTATTTGTTTTATTTTTATTTTGGTATTATTTAGTTTAGTTTGTTTAGTTTAGTTTATTTAGTTCATTTTTGTGTATATTAATTTTATTTTTAGTTTATTTGGTTTGCTTAGGTTTATTTTTACTTAGTTCAGTTTATTTATTTAGTTTAGTTTAGGTTGGTTTTATTTAGGTTTTAGTTTACTTTATTTTATGGTTTAGATTTTAGGTTTAGAGTTTAAGTTTAGTTTAGTTTAGGGTAGGTTTAGGTTTAGGTTTATTTTTAGTTTAGTTTATTTAGTTTAGTTTATTATTTAGTTTAGTTTATTTAGTTTATTTTATTTATTTTATTTAACTTATTTTAGGTTTTATTTTAGTTTTTTTTTAGGTTTATGTTTAGGTTTTAGGTTTTAGGTTTAGGTTTATTTATTTAGTTTAGGTTTATTTATTTAGTTTAGGTTTTAGTTTATTTAGTTTAGGTTTAGGTTTATTTAGTTTAAGTTTAGGTTTAAGTTTAGGTTTAGGTTTAAGTTTTAAGTTTATTTTTGGGATTGTTTTATTTAGTTTATTTTATTTATATTTAGTGTAGTTTAGGTTTAGGTTTTATTTGTTTAGTTTATTTAGGTCTGGGTTTAAGTTTAGGTTTACTTTTTTTATCTAGTTTATTTATTTTAAGTTTATTTTTTATTTATTTTTATTTAATTTATTTTAATTTAGTTTATTGTTCCATTTATTTTAGTTTTTTTATATTTATTTTTAGTTTTGGTTTAAGTTTAGGTTTTTGTTTTATTTTATTATTATTTATTTAGAGAAGTTTATTTTATTTTATTTATTTAGGTTTATTTAGTTTATTTATTTTGTTTAATTATTTAGTTTAGAGTTTATTTAGTTTTATTTAGTTTTATTTAGGTTTAGGTCTAGCTTATTTTTAGGTTTAGGTTTAGGGTTTGGGTTTATTTAGTTTTAGTTTAGGTTCATCTGTAGGTTTATTTTAATTGAGTTTATTTTATTTAGTTTAAGATTATTTATTTAGTTTAGTTTATTTAATTTATTTAGTTTTAAGTTTATTTAGGTTTAGGTTTTATTTAGTTTATTTTAGTTTAGGTTTTTAGTTTAGTTTATTTTATTTAGTTTAGGTTTATTTAATTTATTTTTATTTTTATTTTAATTTATTTAATTTAGTTTAGGTTTAGGTTTATTTAGTTTATTTATTTATTTAGGGTTTAGGTTTAGGTTTAGGTTTAGGTTTAATTTTATTTTTAAGGTTTAGGTTTAGGTTTAGGTTCAGTTTAGGTTTTATTATTTAGTTTAGTTTATTATTAGTATTTTAGTTTTTTTATTTGTATATATTTAGGTTTAGTTTATTTATTTAGTTTTGGTTTAGTTTATTTTTATTTAGTTTATTTATTTATTTTAGTTTGTTTAGGTTTAGGTTTTTAGGTTTAGGTTTATTTTTAGGTTTAGTTTAGGTTTATGTTTAGGTTTGGGATTTTATTTAGGTTTATTTTTTTAGGTTTTTATTTTTATTTTAGTGTTTTTGGGTATGTTTAGTTTTTTTAGGTTTAGGTTTATGTTTTATTTTAGGTTTATTTTAGTTTAGTTTATTTAGTTTAGTTTATTATTTATTTTAGATAGTTTGTTTATTTTATTTATTTAGTTTATTTAGTTTATTTTTTGGTTTTATTTTTTTAGGTTAGGTTTAATTATTTAGTTTAGGTCTTAGTTTTTATGTTATTAGGTTTTATTATTTAGTGTTTTGTATTAGTTTTATTTAGTTTATTTTTTTTATTTATTTTATTAGTTATTTAGTTTATTATTATGTGTTAATTTCTTAGTTTTGTTAATTATTATTAGATTTAGTATATTATTTAGGTTTTATTTATTATTTAGTTTATTATTAGTTTAATTATTATTATTAGTTTAGTTATTACTTTTATTTAGTTTAATTTATTATTAGTTTATTAGTTTTAGTTTATTAGTTATTTAGTTTTTAGTTTATTTTTTTTAGTTTTTTTTTTAGTTTTATTATTAGTTTTAGTTATTATTATTTAGTTAGTTAATTATTATGTTTACTTAGTTCAATAGTTTATTATTTTAGTTTAGTTATTAGTTTAGTTTAGTTATTATTATTTATTAATTATTTAGATAGTTTATTAGGTTTAGTTTATTTTTTTATTAGTTTTAGTTTAGTTATATTATTAGTTTATTGGATTTTAGTTTTTATTAGTTATTTATTTATTAGGTTAGTTATGTTTAGGGTTTTAGGTTTATTAGTTTGTTATTATTATGTTAGTTATAAATGAGTAATTTAGTTAGTTTATCAATTTAGTTTTAGTTATTATTTAGTTTTAGTTTTTATTATTTTATTATTTTTAGTTTATTTAGATAGTTTGTGGTTTTGTTTATTTTTAATTTAGTTGTTTTTTTTATTAGTTTAGTTAGTTTCATTATTAGTTTATTAGTTTTAACTTATTATTTAGTTACTAGATTTAATTAGTTTTAGTTTTAGTTTATAACTAGTTTTATTATTATTACCATTATTTTAGTTTATTATTTCTTAGTTTTAATTTTAGTTTAGTTTAGTGCTTTATTAGTTTATTAGGGTTTATTTAGGGTTTAGGGTTTAGGATTTGGGGTTTAGGGTTTGGGGTTTAGAGTTTAGCCTAGGGTTTATTTTTTAGGTTTAGGTTTAGGGTTAGTTTTTTTTTTATGGTTTAGGGTTTTGGGTTTGAATTTAGGGTTTAGGGTTTTTTAATTAAGTAAACTTTTTAGTCTATTTAATTTATTTTATTTTTATTTTATTTAGGTTTATTTTTTTTATTTAGTTTAGTTTATTTTATTTTAGTATAGGTTTTTATTTTAGTTTATTTTTAGGTTTAAGTTTATGTTTAAATTTATTTTTTTAGTTGAGTTTTATTTATATTTTAGTTTTTAAGTTTATTTTAGGTTTATTTTTTTTGTTTTAGGTTTAAGTTTATTTTAGTTGAGTTTTATTTTATTTTATTTAGTTTAGGTTTTATTTTATTTTTAGGTTTATTTATGTTTTTTTATTTTATTTTTTTTTTATCTTTCAATTTTAAGTTATTATTTTAGGTTTTATGTTTAGTGTGCATAGGTTTGTTTATTTTATTCAAGTTTTAGTTTATTTAGTTCATTTTTAATTAGTTTAGGTTTAGGTTTAGTTTTAGGTTTATTTTAGGTTTATTTTATTTAGTTTATTTATATTGGTTTTAGTTTATTTAGTTTAGTTTAGGTTTAGGTTTTATTTATTTAGTTTATTTAGGTTTATTTTATTTATTTTTTTATTTTATTTTATTTTTTTAGGTTTATTTATTTTATTTTAGGTTTAGGTTTAGGTTTAGGTTAATTTATAGGTTTTATTTTTTTAGTTTAGTTTATTTAGTTTGATTTAGGTTTAGGTTTATTTTATTTTTTATTTATTTATTTTTATTTAGGTTTAGGTTTAGGTTTAGGTTTTAGGTTTATTTTAGTTTAGGTTATTTAGTTTAGGTTTAGGTTTATGTTTATTTTAGGTTTAGGTTTAGATTTATTTATTTTTTTTTTTGGTTTAGGTTTCTTTAGTTTAGTTTAGTTTAGTTTATTTATTTTAGGTTTAGGTTTAGTTTAGGTTTAGGTTTCAATTTAGAGTTTAGTTTAATTAGGTTTAAGTTTAAGTAGGTTTTTATAATAGTTTATGTTTTAGGTTTATGTTTAGGTTTATTTTAGGTTTTATTTAGTTTAACTTAGTTTAATTTAGGTTTATTTTATTTAGTTTAGGTTTTGGTTTATTTTATTTATTTTAGTTTAATTTAGTTTAGTTTAGGTTTAGGTTTAGGTCTTAGGTTTATTTAGTTCAGTTTATGTTCATTTAGTTAAGTTTATTTTGTTTAGGTTTATTTTAGTTTATTTTATTTATTTAGTTTAGGTTTAGGTTTAGGTTTAGGTTTCGATTTAGGGTTTAATTTAATTAAGTTTAAGTTTAGGTTTAGGTTTAGGTTTATATTAGTTTATGTTTTAGGTTTAGGTTTAGGTTTATTATAGGTTTTATTTAGTTTAACTTAGTTTAATTTAGGTTTATTTTATTTATTTTAGATTTAGGTTTATTTTATTTATTTTAGTTTTTAGTTTAGTTTAGTTTAGGTTTAGGTTTATTTTTTACTTTATTTATTTAGTTTATGTTTATTTAGTTTATTTTTATTTAGTTTAGTTTATTTTAGTTTATTTTTTTTATTTAGTTTATTTAGTTTATTTATTTTATTTACTTAGTTTAGGTTAAGGTTTATTTAGTTTATTTTATTTTTTATTTATTTAGTTTAGGTTTAGGTTTAGGTTTCAGTTTATTTAGGTTATATTAGTTTAGTTTGTTTACTTTAGTTTAGGTTTAGGTTTTTTAGGTTTATATTTAGGTTTAGGTTTAGGTTTTAGTTTCAGCTTTATTTTTATTTTATTTAGGTTTATTTATTTGGCTTAGGATTATTTCTTCAATTTCGTTTATTTAGTATATTTTGTTTAGTTTATTTATTTTAGGCTTAGGTCTATTTAGTTTATTTTAGTTTAGTTTACTTTTTATTTTAGGTTTAGGTTTAGTTTTAGGTTTAGTTTTTATTTATTTATTTTAATTTAGGTTTTAGGTTTTATTCTATTTATTTATTTAGTTTAGTTTAACTTAGTTAATTTAGGTTTAGGTTTATTTTATTTAGTTATTTAGTTTATTATTTTATTTAGTTTAAGTTTAGGTTTAGGTTTAGTTTAGGTTTATTTTAGGTTTATTTATTTTATTTAGTTTATTTTAGTCTAGGTTTAAGTTTGTTTATTTTATTTTAGATTTAGGTTTAGGTTTTTTATTTTTAGTTAGTTTATTTGTTTAGGTTTAGGTTAATGTTTTATTTTGGTTTAGATTTATTTTTTTAGGTTTAGGTTTATTTACATTATTTTATTTATTTTTTTTTAGTTTATGTTTATTTTAGTTTTTTATTTTTATTTAGGTTTTAGGTTAAATTTTTTTTATTTTAATTTACGTGTATTTATTTAGTTTAATTTAGGATTAGGTTTAGGTTTATTTTATTTTCTTTTTTATTTAGTGTATTTAGTTTTGGTTTATTTATTTAGTTTAGTTTATTTATTTTTAGTTTAGGTATAGGTTTAGGTTAAGGTGTTGGTTTAGGTTTATTTAATTTATGTTTACTTTATTTAATTTTATTTTATTTTATTTATTTAGGTTTTTAGCTTAGGTTTATTTTTCTTTTTAGTTTATTTTAGTTTAATTCTTTTAGTTTTGTTTTATTTTAGATTTAGTTTATTTAGTTTAGTTTATTTTATTTTAATTTAGGTTTAGGTTTATTTAGATTTATTTAGTTTTATTTATCTTAGTTTACTTTTAGTTATTTGTAGTTTATTTAGTTTAGGTTTAGGTTTAGGTTTAGGTTTAGTTTAGTTTAGTTTAGTTTATTTTAGTTTAGTTTAGGTTTAGGTTTAGGTTTAGGTTTATTTAGTTTAGTTTATTTATTTTAGTTTATTTATTTAGGTTTAGGTTTAGGTTTAGGTTTATTTTTATTTAGTTTAGTTTATTTAGTTTATTTAGGGGTTTATTAAGATTTATTTTATTTAGGTTTAGGTTTATTTATCTAGTTTAGGTTTAATATATGTTTATTTTTAGGTTTAGGTTTATTTTAGAGTATATTTAGTTTAGGTTTAGGATTATGTTTGTTTTTAGGTTTTAGGTTTAGATTTATTTATTTTAGCTTTTGGTTTAGGTTTATTTTAGTTTAGTTTAGTTTAGTTTTTTATTTAGGTCTAGGTTTAGGTTTAGGTTTAGTTTTATATTAGTTTATGTTTTAGGTTTAAGTTTAGTTTTATTTTATGTTTTATTTAATTTAATTTATTTTAATTTAGGTTTATTTTATTTAGTTGAGGTTTAGGTTTATTTTGTTTTTAGTTTAGTTTAGTTTAGTTTAGGTTTAGGTTTAGGTTTAGGTTCTGGTCTTAGGTTTATTTAGTTTAGTTTATGTTTACTTAGTTTAGTTGATTTAGTTTAAGTTTATTTTAGTTTATTTTATTTAGTTTATTTAGTTTATTTATTTTATTTACTTTGTTTAGGTGTAGGTTTATTTAGTTTATTTTATTTTATTTTATTTAATTAGTTTTTTAGCTATTTTATATAGTTTAGTTCTATTTTTGGTTTATTTTAGTTTAGTTTAGGTTTAGGTTTATTTATTTAGTTTTGTTTATTTAGTTGATTTTCAGTTTATATTGTATTTTATTTAGTATAGTTTAGTTTAGGTTTAGGTTTAGGTTTATTTAGGTTATATTATAGTTTATTTACTTTAGTTTACGTTTAGGTTTAGGTTTAGGTTTAGGTTTCGGTTTAAGTTTTAATTTAGTTTAGGGTTATGTTTAGGTTTAGGTTTAGGTTTAGGTTTAAGTTTTATTTTTATTTTTATTTAGGTTTAGGATTATTTATTTAGTTTAGTTTATTTTATTTATTTAGTTTTTAGCTTAGGTCTATTTAGTTTAATTTAGTTTAGTTTAGTTTATTTTTAGGTTTAGGATTAGTTTTAGGTTTAGTTTATTTAGTTTAGTTTATTTATTTATTTTATTTATTTTAATTTAGGTTTTATGTTTTATTCAGTTTATTTATTTAGTTTAGTTTAATTTTATTTATTTAGTTTAGTTTAGTTTAGTTTATTTAGGTTTAGGTTTATTTTATTTAGTTATTTAGTTTATTTTTCATATTTAGTTTAAGTTTAGGTTTAAGTTTAGGTTTAGGTTTATTTAGTTTAGGTTTATTTAGGTTTTATTTAATTTAGTTTTATTTAGTTTAGGTTTATTTTTAGTCTAGGTTTAAGTTTGTTTAGTTTAGGTTTAGATTTAGGTTTTATTTTAGTTTTGTTTTATTTGTTTAGGTTTAGGTTAATGTTTTATTTAGGTTTAGATTTATTTTATTTAGGCTTTGGTTTATTTACATTATTTTATTTAGTTTTAGTTTAGGTTTATTTTAGTTTAGGTTTATTTTTATTTAGGTTTTAGGTTTAGGTTAAATTTTTTATTTTAATTTAGGTGTATTTATTTAATTTAATTTAGGATTAGGTTTAAGTTTATTTTATTTTCTTTTTTATTTAGTGTATTTAGTTTATGTTTATTTATTTAGTTTAGTTTATTTATTTTTAGTTTAGGTTTAGGTTTAGGTTAAGGTGTTGGTTTAGGTTTATTTAATTTATGTTTACTTTATTTTATTTTACTTTATTTTATTTATTTAGGTTTAGGTTTATTTAGTTTAGGTTTTAGGCTTAGGTTTATTTTTATTTTAGTTTATTTTAGTTTAACTTAGTTTAGTTCGTTTATTTAGTTTTGTTTTTATTTTTAGATTTAGTTTATTTAGCTTAGTTTATTTTATTTTAATTTAGGTTTAGGTTTATTTATGTTTTTTTAGTTTTATTTATTTTAGTTTATTTATTTAGTTATTTGTAGTTAATTTAGATTTTGTTTAGGTTTAGGTTTATTTTAGTTTATTTTATTTTAATTTAGTTTAGGTTTAGGTTTAGGTTTAGGTTTATTTAGTTTAGTTTATTTTTATTTTAGTTTATTTATTTAGGTTTAGGTTTATTTTTATTTTAGGTTTGTTTAGGTTTAGGTTTATTTTTATTTAGTTTAGTTTATTTAGTTTATTTAGGTTAAGGTTTATTTAGATTTATTTTATTTAGGTTTAGGTTTATTTAGCCTAGTTTTGGTTTAAGTATATATTATTTTTAGGTTTAGGTTTATTTTAGGTTTAGGTTTATTTAGTTTAGGTTTAGGTTTATGTTTATTTTAGGTTTTGGTTTAGGTTTATTTAGTTTAGTTTAGTTTAGTTTATTTATTTAGGTCTAGGTTTATTTTAGGTTTAGGTTTAGGTTTATATTAGTTTATGTTTTAGGTTTAGGTTTAGGCTTATTTTATGTTTTATTTAGTTTAATTTAGTTTAATTTAGGTTTATTTTATTTAGTTGAGGTTTAGGTTTATTTTATTTATTGTAGTTTAGTTTAGTTTAGTTTAGGTTTAGGTTATGGTCTTAGGTTTATTATTTAGTTTAGTTTATGTTTATTTAGTTTAGTTGATTTAGTTTAGGTTTATTTTGGTTTATTTTATTTAGTTTATTTAGTTTATTTATTTTATTTACTTAGTTTAGGTGTAGGTTATTTTTAGATTATCTTATTTTATTTTATTTAATTAGTATTTTTATATAGTTTAGTTCTATTTTAGTTTATTTTTAGTTTAATTTAGGTTTAGGTTTATTTATTTAGTTTTGTTTATTTAGTTAATTTTCAGTTTAGTTTATTGTATTTTTATTTAGTATAGTTTAGTTTAGGTTTAGGTTTAGGTTTATTTAGGTTATATTAGTTTAGTTTATTTACTTTAGTTTACGTTTACGTTTAGGTTTAGGTTTAGGTCTAGGTTTAGGTTTAGGTTTTAATTTAGTTTAGGGTTATGTTTAGGTTTAGGTTTAAGTTTTATTTTCATTTTTATTTAGGTTTAGGATGATTTATTTAGTTTAGTTTATTTATTTAGTTTTAGTGTTTTTACTTAGTGAAATTTAGTTTAGAATATTTTTAGGTTTAGGTTTAGTTTTAGGTTTAGTTTATTTAGTTTAGTTTAGTTTATTTATTTATTTATTTTAATTTAGGTTTTAGGTTTTAGGTTTTATTCAGTTTATTTATTTAGTTTAGGTTTATTTAGGTTTTATTTAGTTTAGGTTTATTTTTAGTTTAGGTTTGTTTAGTTTAGTTTTAGGTTTAAGTTTAGGTTTAGGTTTTATAGTTTAGTTTTTTTATTTATTTAGGTTATCTTTTATTTAGGTTTAGGTTTATTTACTTTATTTTATTTAGTTTTAATTTATGTTTATTTTAGTTTAAGTTAATTAAGTTTATTTAGGTTTAGGTTTACTTGTATTTAGGTTTTCGGTTTAGGTTTAGGTTTAGGTTTTTATTTAGGTTTAGGTTTCATTTTAGGTTTAGATTAATTTTTTAATTTTAGTTTAGGTTAATTTATTTGGTTTAATTTAGGATTAGGTTTAGGTTTATTTTTCTTTATTTTATTTAGTTTAGGTTTATTTATTTAGTTTATTTTATTTATTTTTAGGTTTAGGTTAGGTGTTGGTTTAGGTTTATTTAATTTATGTTCAATTTATATTATTTTACTTTATTTTATTTATTTAGGTTTAGGTTTATTTAGTTTAGGTTTTAAGCTTAGGTTTAGGTTTATTTTAGTTTATTTTAGTTTATTTATTTAGTTTTGTTTTTATTTTTAGGTTTAGTTTATTTATTTTATTTTATTTTATTTTAATTTAGGTTTAGGTTTATTTAGTTTTATTTATTTTAGTTTATTTATTTAGTTTTTTAGTTTATTTAGTTTAGGTTTGGGTTTAGGTTTAGTTTAGTTTACTTTACTTTAGTTTAGTTTAGGTTTAAGTTTAGGTTTAGATTTATTTAGTTTATTTATTTATATTTATATTTATTTTATTTAGTTTATGTTTATTTATTTTATTTATTTTTTAGTTTAGGTTTAGGTTTAGGTTTTAATTTATTTAGTTTAGTTTAGTTTAGGCTTTAGGTTTAGGTTTAGGATTAGGATTTAGGGTTGTAGGTTTAGGGTTTACGGTTCAGGGTTAAAGTTTTTGATTTTTGATTTTTTATTTATTTAGGGCTTAGGATTTAAGGTTTATGGTTTTTTATGGTTTAAGGTTTAAGGTTTAGGGTTTAGGGTTTAAGGTTAGTAATAGGGTTTAGGGTTTAGGGTTTTTTTTAATTAAGTAAATCGATTGGTTTAGGCTTATTTACTTTATTTAGTTTATTTTATTTATTTTAGTTTATTTTATTTTTTATTTTTATTTATGTTTAATTTTTATTTATATTTAGTTTAGTTTTATTGTTTTAATTTATTTTTTATGTTTAGGTTTAGGTTTTTATTTATTTTATAGTTTAGTTTTATTTTTATTTTATTTTTTAGGTTTAGGTTTTATTTTTTATTGTTAGGTTTAGATTTATATTTTTATTTTATTTGTTTAGTTTTAGGTTTTATGATTTTATTTTAGGATTATTTTTTGGATTTATTTCTTTATTTAGGTTTAGGTTTATTTTTAGTTTATTTTATTTTATTTAGTTTAGGGTTTAGGTTTAGGTTTTGGTTTTATTTATTTTAGCTTAGTTTATTTTAGTTGAGGTTTAGGTTTATTTTATTTTATTTTATTTCGGTTTAGGTTTTTTTTTTACTTTAGGGTTTAGGTTTTATTTATTATTTATTTTGAGATTTTTTATTTTTAATTTTTTTGGTTTAAGTTTTCATTTAGTTTGATTTTTTATTTTATTTTAGATTTATTTTATTTTTATTTTACATTTAGTTTTTATTTTATTTAGGTTTTTTATTTTTAGGTTTATTTTACTTTTTAGTTTACTTTAGGCTTTAATTTATTTTATTTTAGTTTTCTTTCTTGTTTAACTTTATTTTTAGGTTTTGGTTTTAGTTCAGGTTTTTATTTTATTTTAATTTTTTTATGTAATTTAGGTTTAGGTTTTTTCATTTATTTTATTTTTAGGTTTTACTTAGTTTAGGTTTAGGTTTGAGGTTTTTAAGGTTTAGGGTTTAGGGATTAGGTTTAGGGTTTGGGGTTTAGTGTTTATGGTTGTATGTTTTAGGGTTTAGGGTTTAGGGTATATAGTTTTAGGGTTTAGGGTTTAGGTTTAGGGTTTTGGTTTCGGGTTTTAGGGTTTATGGTTTATGGTTTAGATATTTTATTTTCTTAGTTTTTTATATTTATTTATTGTCTTAAATTAGGTAAACTGGTAGGTTTGGGTTTATTTAGTTTATTTTATTTATTTATTTTAGTTTATTTTACTTTTTAATTTTATTTAGGTTTATTTTTTATTTTTATTTAGTTTAGTTTATTTATTTTAGGTTTATTTATTTCACTTTAGGTTTTTTTAATTTTCTTAATTTCTTAGGTTTAGGTTAGGTTTAGGTTTATTTTTAAGTTTAGTTCTATTTCTATTTTATTTTTTAGGTTTAGGTTTTATTTTTAATTTTTAAGTTTATGTTTAGGTTTTAATTTTTATTTAGGTTTAGGTTTTACGTTTTTATTTTTGGTTTATTTTTAGGTTTTAGTTTTAGTTTAGGTTTAGGTTTATTTTTAGTTTATGTTATTTTATTTAGTTTAGGTTTTAGTTTAGGTTTAGTTTATTTTAGTTTTAGGTTTAGGTTTTACTTATTTTAGTTTAGGTTTAGGTTTATTTTATTTTAATTTTAGGTTTATATATTTTTTTATAGTTTTGGGTTTATGTTTTATTTTTTATTTATTTTTAGGTTTTTTTTTGGTTTGGTTTTTTGGTTTAGATTTTTATTTAGTTTTTATTTTATTTTATTTTTGGTTTATTTTATTTTTATTTTAGGTTTATTTTTATTTTATTTAGGTTTTTTATTTTTTTACTTTAGTTTAGGCTTTTATTTATTTTAATTTAGTTTATTTTTTATTTATTATTTTAATTTCTTTTTAGGTTTAGGTTTTTGTTTATGTTATTATTTTTTTATTTTATTTTTGTTTAGATTTTTTATTTATTTTATTTTTAGGTTTTATTTAGTTTAGGTTTAGGTTTTGGCTTTTAGGGTTTAGGGTTTATTTAGGGTT
>JAKCPB010000248.1:0-43383 GCA_021442155.1 Cymbidium sinense | reverse complement strand
TACGTTTTGCCATCTATAATAAAAATATAATGAAAATAATAGCTTTATGCGCAATAAATGGCTGGCCTTTGAACAGTTTCAATGGCAAAACTAATTTCTGAATCAAAAAAATGTCAGGAGAGTCATTAAACTATCCACATTTCTTTGGTGGCCAAAGCAAAAGTTATTCCTAGAAATAATTCTTTATATAAGTTGGATGAAAGCTCCTCAAAAGACTGACTAAGTTAATTTTTGGATCAAATTATTATAGCTTTCAGTACTAAATTACTATGTACTTTTAATAGAAAACTTGAGAAAATGAAATGTTAATAACAATTTTTGCAAAGGATAGGTACATTATATTGAAAAAATAAAATTTTGAACTATGATATTAATGTTCATGCTTATTGTTAAGCATTTTTTTTTTTTTTTCAAATTTTATTAAATTTGGGCCAAAGAAAATGCCTAGTCGACTTATGCGGTTCAACTAATTCATAAGAAATTTTTTTGAAAAATCTATGGAGGCCATGAAATGTTTGGCCTATCATCCGTTTATTATTTTTGCGCACATAAATTGACATAAGAGTTTTGTTAGTATGTCATATGAACCACCACTCTCCACTTATTCCTATTTCTTCCACATAGCGAATTCATCTTCTTCACCTTTGATTTTCTTTTCTTTTTTTTTTAAACCTAGCTTGAGTGTTTATGTCAATCTGTGTATTTCTTGATGTGTTTTATAATCTATTATTTGTTAATTTTGTACCACTTATTATGAAACACAAGCATAACCTTTGTCGCTTTTTCTAAATTTTTCATGTTATGCAAATCAGCAGTCATATTACTTCCCGAGACAAAGAAATCTCCATGGACTATTGTATATCACCATCAAGCTTTTGGTCTCAGTTGAATGCACTCATGAGGAAGAACCTCACCTTCCAGGTCTCAATTTCAATCTTCTCTTTATCTCTCAACTCTTTCTCGTTCTTCTCATAAAACCCTTCTTTTGACATATTGTCAATGTCTTCCTATCTACTGCACATGTAAATCCAGAGAAGAAACATCAAAACAAATCTAGGACTAATCATCATCCCGGTCTTGCTGTGCTCAATGTTGTTTGGCATTCAAAAACTAGCTTCAATGATTGCATTTGAACCGAGATACAAGCTTGGTGATAGATGATGAAGAGGCGAATCATGTGATAAAAAATGCTCTAGTGTCTTTGATATGATGCTAGGAAAATCAACATATTGCGGAAGCACACCCACCACACTTCTTTTTTATTTCAGATACCAATGCCTCAGTTTCGAGCAACAAGAAGTAGAAGCTCACCCTTCTTCAATAATTCGCTACGATAATTCTTGCCAGAAAAATGAATCTTGCCTCACCATACTTATCACCGCAAAATCGCACTTTGGAGTAAACATCTAATGAATAGTTATAGTGATTCCATCTTTGTTCTAATGCTAGAAAATGATAGATCTTGGCGAAATCTATTTGGAAGCAAACCTTTGGAGAACCCTTGATTCTATTAACCCTGGTCGTCACTTCGAATTTATGTTGGTAAGCCAATTAAATCATATATTGCTTTTGATAACAATTTTGCAAAATGAGGTGCACTTTGCTTTTAAAATCTCTTTTCAGAACAATTACGGCCTCCAACAACATTTTACTTTGAACCAGCTTTCATGATGCTTGGTCTCTTTACATTGTTCATCCCAATTGCGTTCAAATATAACATTTCTGTTTCAATCAAGATGGCCTTTCACTCTCTCAAGGTTTGTTCCTTGAGAGCTCCAGAAGGTTTTTTTTTTAATATTTTGGTATGCATAATAAAAATAGATTGTGTGAATAAATTGCTTACAGATGTAAAGTGTGTGGATGGACTCACCCTCTGGCGTGAAAATTCTTTAGTGATAAACAAAGAGTTATATATGGGTTACCAAGCTGGAAACCGACCATAGAATTGATGAAATACTTGCGTTGATTTTTCACCTTCAAGCACCATTTACTAGCAAAATGTTTGATTTGTCATTGTTGATACTTGGATTGACATGCTTTTTCATGGATCAGCTTATGATTTCTCCAGAATAACAATATTTTCAATGTGACCATATGGCATAATGAGACTTACAAGAACAATTTTTGTGCTTCAAATGCGGTATGTTATGATCATCAGTGTAATATAAATTATAATTTCATGTGAATTATACAATTATTAGAACAATGCAGTAACTTCTCAACCATAAAAACCACTAACTTATTCTAGATATTCTTTTGGTATTGTTAAAATGAGAATCAACCCAAACGATTATCATCAATTAAGTACGACATAGGAAATACAGAACGATGCAAGATATCCCACATCATGGTATGGCATACAAGCAGTAAAATTATGATGGCATGAACATCAAACAGCATTAAGATTTATTAAGATAAATAATGTCATTCAGCACCATTAGCTAAAAAGTACAATATTTGATACATTTGAATTTTTCTTCTGACAAAATATATCCTCAATCGATCAAGTCTATAAGTCTTACAGTGGGTGTAGAAGCAGTCATATACTTATTGTATAATTTGCCCTACATTGTGACCATGAATAAATGTGAAGACAAAGGATGGAGAGTTCAAAGTTGTTGATCGTCGTGAAACTTTTAACGCTTTTGATTTTGACTTTTGATTTAGAAAGAACATAAGAGAAGAAGAATTGGACTATTGGAGGGAGAGAGAGGGAGGTAGAGAGAGAGAGAGAGAGAGAGAGAGAGATAATTCAAGGAAACTAGTAGGAGCAGGCTTGGGTTGTTCATCATGGAGAAAAGCTACACAAAAATCATTTGGGTACTACCTTTTACATATGTGGACAAATTAAATTTAAGAGAGTGTCATCCACTTTTGCTTCGGAAGAACTTTTATTAAAATGCTAGCTTTGTCGATTAGGGTTCACTGGTTGACTTTGTGTAACCCAAAATTGAACCAACCCAACTCGATTATATAAATCGAAAACTTGACTAACCCGAACTCGATCAGTTTAGACATATATTTCAAGTCAAATTTGAATTCGTGGGTCAAAATGACATTAAATCAGTCAATCTCAGTCCTCTAAATATTCTAGCATAAATGAGTACAATGAGAATTTAAAATACATAGAAAATTTTATATTGCATTTCAATTTATTCAAATCAAACACTAATATTTTCAAACTACATTTTAAATATTTTATAACCCTTTTAGCAAACCAAATAGCACTAAATTAAAATAAGGGACAAATAAAAGCACAAAGCCAACAAAACACTAATAGGATAATTGTTGTTTATCTCAAGTCAATCAATTTTTCAAACTAGTTCATCTCAAACGAATCTAAAACCTCCAAACCCAAAATTTATCTCTTTCTCCATCACAATTAATGGCCAAAAATAGGCTTTGTATCTTTCATCTCTCTCTCTCCTCTCTTGTTCTTCTTCATCCCTTCCTCTCAACTCTTCTTCTTCTTTGTCCTTCTCCATCTCTTTTCTTTTCTCCTTCTTATCTCCCACCTTCTCTCTCTCTTCCTCTTTCTCACACAAGGAGAAAAATAAATAGATAAAATGATTATGAATAATATTAAAATTAAAAATTCTTAAAATATTATCAATTATTAAATTGATTTTTTTTTTATTAATATTTATATATACTTGTATATCAAAATGATCCATTTAAAATGTAGACTAATATAAAAAACCTTTTGCCCATTTTAAAATATAAAAATATTTTAGACATAATTATTATCTCATATCATATTATAATCAATAAGATCAATCATAATATTTTCCAATGTGGGCTCCCAAAATTTGCAATCGACCTCCCATATTGTTAAACTTTTAAAATTCAAATTAATTTGAGGTAAAACACTACTTAGATATTTCATTCTCATTTTATAAGAACTTATATCTTTCATCCTCATTTTATAGGAACTTTATATCAAGTTCCACATAAATGTAGATCTAATTTTATATTTTTTTAAAGTGCAAGGATCAATAGTAAGAAAACTTTTAATTAAAATTTATTAAAGCGTGATAACTCATTCATCATCGATGATTTAAATTTTTAAGATTGAGAAATTTATCATCCTTAATTTAAAGTAGATAGAGAGAAATGATAAAAATTGGATTAAGATCCCAAGTTTTCGTTGTCTTGATTTTTTCATGGTCCTTATTCTATTTAATCAAAAAAGGTAGATGCGATCATCAAAGGATTTTTGTCTTTATGAATTACTTCGCAAGAGAAACTTATAGAGCTAAAGTGTTTTTTAAGAAAAAAGTTAAATCGATCTTATAACATAGAACTTCCATTGAATTATACTATAATTCACTACTTGAGTAAAACATTATAGGGAACTCACGGGTAATAGTCATGATTGTAATTTAATGGTTTAATTTCATGAAAATCACTCACTCGGAGGGGCTTTAGTTATAATTGCTACTTTTTGTGACTTTATAATAAAATCACATGTGACAATCAACTTTCTTGTTATGAAATAATTTAAGTGTGAATATATGCATTCAATATGATATGATCATTTGTTTGTAATAGAATATTCTCAAAAATCACACTTAACAAACAATTGTGTGTGAATGAATTTTTCTTTAAAAATATAAACATATTTTCCCTCCAAACTAAGATTAGCATGTATAGATAGATGGATGCTTGTTTTAGCAATCAAGTCTTCATCTCACATTGCACCAAAAGATATATGAGTCTTTCTTTACACTAAGAAAGGTGTATATGAGTCAACCATAAGAAAAAGTGAAAATATATTTTCTTCATCTCATCGAAATAACGTACATATGTACTTAGAAAGCTTCTTTTGTAGTACACTTTGGTGTTGACTATACAATGAAGAACATGAGGTTGACGACAAGTTGACTAGAATAAAAAATAGTTGCAAGAGGGAAAGAGATAAGAGGAGAAGGAAGGAAGAAGGAATAAAATGGAGAAGAGCGGAGGCGCTGAACTTCGGGGTGTAGAGTTGAGGATGATGACGGACAGGTGCTGAGAGATGATGCATAGTCGATGTTGCGGGAGTAGAACAACGTCTTGGTCATGTGAGGTAGGTACAAACGAGGGAGGGCACGAGAGGGAGGCAAGTGCAAATGGATTTATGTTTTTTTTCCCTTTTTGAAATAAGAAAAGGGACAGGCCATACACCTTTTAATCCTTTGAATAAATTCTAATTCCACACAACCTTTTCTTCTTGACCATGCTTATGTTGAGTTTAAGGAAGAGGTTTTGTTCTGAAATTGAGATGCGAAAGGGCTCTTCTATTACACCTGTCAACTAACACATTTCTTTGTTTATTAATGTGGGCACTAATTATATTAGATTATTTTATTTTATTACCATTTGGAAACTGTGAATAAGATACAGCTATTATATTAACAGGCAAATGCATATCTTCAATTTTTCAAAGGGGATAATGTGAAGATGCTGCTTGAATTTGTCAAAGAAATGCCTAAAGGTGCAATAAAACCAAGCATCATAAATGTTTCTACTCTTCTTACTCCCTTGTTTTTCACATGGGTCATTGAACTACTTTTTCTGGTAAGCCTAAAAGTAAAGTGGTAAAATTACTCCTTCAAGATTTTAAAAGTATAAGTTGATTGTATAATTGTTCATTCAGCATAACTCTCTGCCTTTAGAAATATTTTCCCTACATTGTTATCTTCTTTCTAGTCCAAAGATGACTGACGAAACAAATATTGTTAATGCTGCTTCATCCTCTAATATTGCAATATCCGCTAGGTAACACTGCAGCTTGAGGAAATTTAACGTAGCATATTTTTAGTTGATTTTAAACATAAATTAAAAATCATGTTTACCTTATTGTAAGTTATTAGAAGTGTGTATCAGTGAGATATTTTTTTAGTTTTGGAACCTCCTCCCAGGACCTAAAATGAAGTTTAAAATGAACTAGCAAACTTCTTTATTTGCATGTGATGCATTCAAATCATTGAGAATGATAATTAGCAATTTTGTCATGTATGAAATTGAAATGTGTTTGCAAAAGGTTTGTCTTGGAAATTTATATCTTAAACGGTAATCACATTATCTTTATCTGAACCAATTTGATTAATCGTGCAGGTAATGTGACTGATCTAGTTCAGGAAAAGCAAAAGAACATGAGAATGATGATGAAAATGCATGGCCTTGGTGATCTTCCATACTGGATAATTTCCTATGCATATTTCTTTATCTTGTCAGCCTCTTACATGTTATGTTTCAGCTTATTTGGTTCCCTGATTGGTACGTTATATCGATGACCTCAACAAAGCTAGCACCCTAATGCTTTTCCTTATTGCCCTTATTTGTTGTCTTTGTAAACTAAACATGCTTCTTATAGGGATAAAATTATTCACCTTAAATAATACAGTCTCCAGTTCGTATTCTACTTTGTATGCATAAATTTGCAGATTTCTCTTGCAATTTTCACCTCAGCACTGTTCTCAGAGGTGAAGACTGCTGCAGGTATTTCAAAAAGGAAAATTCCAATACTTTGCTAAATCTGGTTTCAAAATTATGATTTTGACATGGTGCATCCACTTGCAGTGGTTGGATACTTGTATGTCTTTGTTTCAGGCCTTCTAGGATCATCCCTTTTTGAGCACTTTATCCAGGACACCTCCTATCCAAGTAAGCTGCACTGATGAACCTACACTCATATGAAGTATTATCCTTCTCTGTCAGTTCATGTATCTTACCATTTTTTTACAGGAGAACTACTTGAGGTGATGGAGATTTTCCCTGGTTTTTCCCTATATCGTGGTCTTTATGAACTCGCACAGTATTCTCTTCTGTGGAATCTCTTGGAGCACCTCATATGGGTTGGAAGGACATTAATAATGACAAGCAAGGGATGCGAGCTGTTTTGATCATCATGATTGCAGAATGGGCAGCGGTCTTACTGCTTTCATATTACTTGGATCAAGTTGTCTCAAATGGCAAAGGAGTTCGAAAACATCCACTTTGGTTTTTAACAAAGTTTCAGGGGAAGACAAATATAAAGAAGCAAAGGCAAGGATACGACATTCTCATTAATATGGATAAACCTGATGTTGCTCAAGAGGTATGCTCCACATCTAACTATCTTGGTCAAGAAAACAAAATAACTACTTCTAAAATGCACATTGCATTTATAAAACTGATAAAATTTGAGCTACGATTTCTAAAACTAGCTGTAAATGCTCTAGAGAGTTCTTGTGAAGTACAATATAATAATTGCTTAGGAAAAGCAAAACCCTTCCCTTCAAGGTTGTTGAATTTGATGAGAGGACTTGGTAATTTTTTTGAAGTAGATTGTGTTGTTTTAATCCAAATTTTGCTGATGTTAAACAAAAGTTTATTTAATTATGGGGTTGAAAATGACGATGACCGCAAACCCATATAATTAATTACCTTCCTATTATTAGAGAAGAGCTCTAGATTATATCAAAATCTAATGTTTTGTCATCCTGAGTATATCAATGGATACATTCTACCAACATTAGAGGGCTCTGAACTGCAACATACAACATATTTGATTATCAACCATATGTTTCATCAAGGACATCCTAAGTAGATTGGGGTAGAAATGTATGCATGTTTTGAATATGTTCTTTCAAGATTGACACCAACTTATTTATTAGCAAAACTCTTGTCATATCAAATTCAACTTTAAACATACAAAGCATGGACAGTTGTGGTTTATAGGTAATGAACATTATTGACAAGAGCTTTGGCATGACTTTACAAGTATTGCTTAATGATTGGATGAGCAATCATATTTTTCCGTTTTAGACTACTTGGATATATAAGGGCTCTCCATCCATGAGCAAAGATTGATGCTTATGGAGATTTTACATGCCACGTACCCGTATGTGAAAATAAACAGCTGCTGTACTCATGATAGCTTCAAACAATTTAATTAAAAAAAAAAAAACTTGCACAAAGGATTTGAGCAGCATTTAAGCATGATTTAACCTAAATCCCTAAACAGCAAAATGGCAACTTTTACAGAATCGTAAATCCTGTTTCTCCTCCGTTTTCCTTAAATTCCGGTTTAAATATGGCGGCTTTAAGGGAAAGAGAGTTACCTTTGTTTCTTCTCCTTATGCTGGTCCCGTCAATTCTCTAGCTCGCTAGGTCGCGACTTCCTTTGTTGTTCGAAGCGAAGGAGAGGAATGTGCTTTAAGTGGTTTTTTGTTTTATAGGGTTTGATAAATTTTGAATTATGAATAGTAATGAATATTAATTAAAATTATAATTTTAATTAACATTTAATTAGTAGTCTATATCACTATATGATAAAGATCAATAAATTATTTTATATCAAATATTTTTTTATTTGATTAAATAGATTTTTTTAATGAATTTTGTAGATTCTTAATTAGTGGTTAATTGATATATTACCTTCCTTAATTATAATTTAATAATTTAATAATGTTTACACTAATTGAAAATTAATTTGGATATATTAATATCATTTTTATATAAACTAACTAAACAAAATTTATTATTTAGTTTTTATTAATTAATAATTTTAATAACATAATTATAACTATCAATATTTCTCAAATAAATTAGATATAAATATATTAATTAAAATTAAATTAAATTAATATTTATTTAATACATATATTAACAAGTAAATTCATTATATAATTTAATTATGATAAATAGTTATAGATGAGTAATTAAATATTAATTATGATTTAATTAGCCAAATTAAAATTACTTATGTTAAATAATTATTTATAAACTATAACTTTTATATAACTATTATTAAAATCTTATTTGATCTAAGTAATTTAAATCCTAAAATAAATACATAAATAATTTCCCAGATTTTAATTGAATTTAATTTCTATCATATCAAATCATATTTAGGATTTAACTACCCCAAAATCTACTTAATTAGAATTTATATCATATCATTTTATGAATCCTATTTAATGAGAAGAAAGATTCATCTCTCGTTAAAGAGGTTATACAAACACGCATATATATATATATATATATATATATATATATATATATATATATAGAGAGAGAGAGAGAGAGAGAGAGAGAGAGGCGGACCCAGACTTTGTTCAGGTGGGCAATTGCCCACCCTGAAAATGAATTTTTCTTTAATACTCTGTTACAGACTTATGATAATTTTGTCCACTCTCACCAAATTCATTTGACCAAAATTAAAAGAACAAAATACTCAAAGCATCCAAACCTTAATCCATCTCATCTATTTGCCCACCCTGAAAAAGGTGGTTGGTTCCGCCCCAGTTAATATAAATGTGTGTGTGTGTAACTTTTCTTTCTTTAAAATATAAGATTTAACTCTAATATTTAGTGCAATTCGTCCATGGTCTCATTTAGATCTCAATTCCATTCTCTTAAATACATACTAATCCATGTAAATAGATATGCATGCATGTTATCTACTCTTTCTTCTGAATCATTTATTCTAAAACTATTCAATGTTGATAACCTTCTTTTTTTTACACTATGCTAATAATAAGTTTCAATTTCTAAAAGCTTGAAAAGGATACAAGAACCCTTTAGAATCCAAGCCGTTATATGTGACAACTTAAGAAAGGTGTACACAGGAAGCAATGGAAATCCAGATAAACATGCAGTTAGTGGCCTATCACTTGCTATTCCTCAAGGGAATGCTTTTGGCTAATGGTGCAAGCAAAACTTCTTTCATAAACATGGTTAGTTGATCTAATATTTGAAGTCATGAATAATAGATAATTCTAATTTTAGTGTTGCTAGAATCAATCAAATATCATGTATCTAATCAGTATATCATCATGATAAGGAGAGGAGCAATTCTATTTAGTGTTTACTCACAGGTGAATATTCTCTAACATTTTGCAGATGACTGGGCTCACAAGGCCGACTTCAGGCACAGTGTTAGTTGAAGGACTAGATATCAGCAAGGATATGGATAAAGTGCATTCTTTAATGGGTGTATGCCCACAACATGAGTGAGTGGTAGTTTAATCATTTTGTAATAAGAAATTAACTTATTTAATAGTTTTCTTATGCCCAATCCTTATTTTATATCAAGGTTGATTATCTTAGTAATTTATCATCATACAAATTTAAAAGATATTATTTCATGATTGAAATATAGCAGGGTTGACACGCATTTTATTATTAATATTAGAAAGATTTAGGCTTTTTTTCATGTTCTTTCACATGTTTTTAACTAGTTTGTTTGATTACTGACTTGACAGGACGGCTTAACGGTAGAGAACACCTCTTATTTTATTGTAGATTGAAGAACCTTAAAGGAGATTTGTGGTGGTAAATTATCTCTATAGTCACAGTCTATTTTCCAGCATATGGAAATGTCTATATCATTGGATGTTGCAAGAGTGAAGCAGAAAATATTTCCTATAATCTCTATCATTTTTTGGACCCCATATAGCCTATACTACACTATAGTGGAACTTAAGAACATAATAATCTTAAGTATAGAGTAAGAAACTAAACCATTGCTTGAGAAAAGACATCCCAGAGTGACTAATTCGCATATGTTTGTTCCATTTAAGAAACTATCAATTTGTTGATTATTTTGTTCTGAGAGCTTTTATGGTAAAGGAAAAGACTCTTATCCTTCATAAATTGCGAGCTGATTTATGAATCATTAAATCAATCTATTAGACAAGGTGTGGTATAGTTGGACAATATAGTGGTGGCATGAAGAGAAAATGTAGCCATATCTCTCTCATTGGCATATAGTATGAAAAATATATATATATATATATATATATATATAATTTTTTCTCATTTTATCATCTTTATGCCATAAAGATAGCAAAACTTGATTTTACTACTTATTTCTAGGTTGTGTACATGGATGAGCCTAGCGACTAGATCCATCAAGAAAAAAACTATGGAGTGTTGTAGATGCAAAAAAGGATAGAGATTCTCACAAGTATGAGTTTTGTTTCTTCTTTTTCTTTTCTTTTTTCTATCAAAATGCAATTTAGACTTCTATTTTTTTTTACTCTTTCTTGATATATTATTAATGTGTTATTTGAGTCAATTAAATGCCTAGCTATAGTAATTGCTCATTAAATATAATACTTGAGGATATCCAGAAAACTGAAATAGAAAACTTTATTTTGGGATTATAAACTCACTCCATGGAAGAAGAAACTCTTTGTGATGTTGGAATCTTTGTGGATGGGTATCTACAATGTCTTGGAAGCCCTGTTGAGGTATTTATATAAATGAGGTATTTATATAAATAATCGTTTTCGAAACATTAATCTGAGTTTATTTCCTTCAAAAAAATTGAATTTTTGTCATCCTCCACTGACTTGATCATAGTTTATAGACAAAGCCTTACTACTCATGTCTTCTACCTTCAAATAAATTTAATCTGTTTGTGCGGTTAAAAGCCGATATAGAGGTTACTTTGTACTCACACTACCACCCTCCAATCAAGAGGAAGAAGTGGAGAAATTAGTCTGTAAGCAACTAAAGTATATCGTTTATTAGGAACACAAAAATTTCATCTACCTGCAAGGGCTCAAGCTTTGAGATCTTGAGTTGAAAGCAAAGAGAAGGTCAAGATTGGGGCTTGTTTCGATCTTTACTGAAGATGTCTTCAAATTATTCTCATAATTACATGATGTGTGGGTAATAATGTTCTTGATTGTTAAAGTGAAATTTTTCATTCATATCACATAATTCTTATATATTTATGTATCTAACTGAAGTTTGATATTTATATGTATAAAACTTAAATTTTGACATATTTATCTTCTTATAAGTGTATGTATTTTTCATGCATAAGTGTTATAAATATAAATATTAAATTTTAGGTGTTTAGATATCTAAATTCATAGAAATTGTGATAAGTATGTAAATCCATACAATAAAAATACTAAGGGGTTATGCAAGTAAATGATTATATTAAGATATATATACATAATGTAATAAATGATATAATTATCACTAATGAGATGAGGGATCTCAACGTCTCACTGGAAAGAGTAAAATAGTAATACTCAATTTTACGTGGGATGATTAAGACAATGCGTTATATAATTGATCATTATATTTATTAAAGTTCATATTAATATATTTATTGATAAATTTTTTGTTTTCTGAATAGGAAAATTCATTATTTATTTTAAGAAAAAAAGTCTAATTTAGAATTTAACCATTAGTATTTCAATATGATGGAAAACTCTATTTAAACATTTGATAATAATAATAATATCATTTTTTCATGAAAATATTAAATATGCCGGTAAATATAGATAAATAATTAGAAAATTAATGTAGACATTAAATTAATAAATTTTTATTTTATTTTAAATAGAATATTTTCATACTATAATTATTTTTAAGAAGATTTACATACATACAACATAACTTTTATATATTTATATATTTAATACTTAAATTTTAATTTTTACATAACTGCTTAATTTTAATGTTACATCAAAAATATTATCATTACTCACTTTTTAAAAATAAAATGTATAATTTTTAAATATAAAAGAGTATTAAATAAGTAAATATATAATTTTAAATATTAGATAATAAATACATAAAATATTTTCGCATCTTTTCATCTTCCATGTGTCATTGTCTCTTACTTAAAGAAAATATATAATTTTTTTTGGTTTTAACAATCACGCGGAGAGGGAGAGAGAGAGCACGCCGAGAGGGACAGAGAGAAATAGATAAAGGTTTTATTATTATTTTTTAATTAATATAATTAAAATATTTAAAATATATAATTTAAAAATACTTTTTAAAATATTTAATAACTAAATATTTATATATTTAATTATTTATTTATTTATATATATCATTAAATATATAATTTAAAATATTTTTAATTATATATATATTTCGAAATTTATTTAACAATTTTTTCTTAATTAGTATAATTATTTAAAATATATAATTTTTATTAATTTTTTTAATATATAATTTAAAAATATTTAAAATATATAAATAAATAAATTATATAAATAAAGTAATTATATATATATATATAAATTTTTAGTTATTTATATATTTAAATTATATAAATATTTTTAAGTTATATAAATAATTTAAAAATATTTAAAATATATATATAAATAATTAGTTTTATATATATATATATATATATATATATATATATATATATATATATATTAATTAGTTATTTATTTTAAAATATATAATTAGTTAAATAAATAAAGAAAGAAATTTAAATTATATAAATACTTAGTTATTTATATATTTATAAAAATTTAGTTATTTATATATTTAGTTATTTATTATATAAAGCCAATAAATTATATAAATATTTTATAAATTTTATAAATAAAGTAATTATATATATTTATAAATTTATTTAGTTATTTATATATTTAAATTATATAAATATTTTTAAGTTATATAAATAATTTAAAATATTTAAAATATATAATTTAAAAATATTTTTTATAAAATATTTTAATTATACATATATATATTTACATAAGTCTATAATAATAATAATAACAAAAATATAAAAAATATAAAAATATAAAATAAATAAATAAATAAATAATTTTTAATAAATAAATAAAGAAAGGAATAAATATATATAATAAATAAATAAATTTATAAATAACTAAATATTTTATAAATATATTAAATAACTGAATATTTATATAATTTAAAATTTATTTATTTAACTAATTATATATTTTAAATAAATAAATAACTAATTATATATATATATATATAACTAATTATTTATTTATATATTTTAAATATTTTTAAATTATTTATATAACTTAAAAATATTTATTTAATTTAAATATATAAATAACTAAATAAATTTATAAATATATATATATATAATTTATTTTATTTATATAATTTATATAAATATTTATATAAATTTTTCTTTATATTTTTATTTTTAAATTATTTATTACCAAAATTAATAAAATTATATATTTTAAATAATTATATTAATTAATAAAATTATTAAATAAATTTCTAAATTTATATATATAATTAAAAATATTTTTAAATTATATATTTAATTATATATATATTTATAAATAAATAAATAAATAACTAAAAATATAAATATTTAGTTATTAAATATTTTATAAAAAATATTTTTAAATTATATATTTTAAATATTTTAAATAATTATATTAATTAAAAATAATAATAAAACCTCTATCTCTCTCTCTCTCCCTCTTGGCATCTCTCTCTCTCTCTCTCTCTCTCTCTCTCTCTCTCTCCCCTCTACGCGTGATTACTAAAATCACTAAAAAAAAATATAATTCCGCCAGTCGTCCGTTTGACGGATGACTGGCGCCGATGTGGACACATGACGACTGCCCTATTTTGCTAAAAAAAAAAATTTCGTGCCTAAACTGCTAATTACAATTAGGACTAAGCCTATTTTAAAAATAATCCCATCTAAATTTGACTCCACTTTGAAATTATTCTACAAGACTCGTTCGCTTCTGCTGGCCATATGACACCCAAAAAATTTAGCAAATCTCTTTTTACATATTTGAGGTGTGACATAAAGCTCTCAATCATAAGTATCATAATAAGCTATATCTATACTGCTATTAAAAAATGACTTGTATTTCTTCCAATGATAAATCTTAGCCTTTCATTTTATTCAAATTGATTTGATGATTTTAATCCTAGCCAGATAATATATAATAGTAAATTCTTAAAATAAATTAATGAACTTAATTATAAATAATTAATGAGTTTACATTAATTATTTTAAAAATTATTGTAATTTCCAATTATTTGTTATTCAGTTTTAGGTAACTCCATATTAATAATTATATGATCTTTTGACTTCATTTTGAAAAGCCTTAATTTTAATTGATTTGACTTCTTTTGATTTCATATTAATAATCATATAATATATTAATATTTTGAAAAGCCTTTCATTTCTAAACGTTTCCATTATTTTGGAAAATCTTTCAATTTTTACTTCCGTTATTTTTTCTCCTGGCATCAATTACTTCAATGAGAAAAGAACCGACATTAGAGAGAGAGAGAGGAAGACGTTTCCTGCATCATTTTGAGAAAGCTTTAAATGAATTAATTAAAAGGGAGAGAGATGGCTGAGAAAATAATGACGTTCTCTGACTTTTCAAATACATCGGCTTGAATTTTGAAAGAGATTATTAAGCTGGCTTAGTTATTTAATTGTCTTATTCTTTATTGGTCTAATTATGCATCTTCTTCATTTGTTTTCTTATTAAGATAAATTCTTCCAATACTTATAATCAGAGGTTAATATGAATGTGAGGATTTTAGAATTTTATGTGTTATCAAAGAAATATATGATTTGCAGTTTAATTTTCTATCAAACTTATTAAAATTTTCTCTTTTATTATTTTTTTTTCAAGAATATTTTCCATCCAATTTATATTTTATATCAAATAGGTATGTATTTTACTACTTTTGTTTTTATATTTTCTCAATTATATCTAATTAAAAAAATATATTATGTTATCTAAAAATTGTAACATGTTTTCTTCACAAAATATTTATTTATTTAATATTTTTTTATACTGAAAATATATATTTTAATTTAAAAATATGAGTGATGATGATAATCCTCATCTGAAGTATAAAAATTAAAGTTAGCATTAGATATGTAAATTCATAAGAATTATGTGTTATGTATACAAATTCTCCTAAAAATAAATGAAAATAAAATTAAGCTACATAATTTTATAAAATAAACTATATTAAACAAAGAGATTATTAAATTTAAAGTAAAAGCAAATAAAAGCTAGACTTAGACTTCTGGCTTAAAGGGGTTGGTTCGCGTTTGGAATCTGATAAAAGAATCTGATTAAAAAAATTGATGTAAAGGATTATTTTATAGTTATTTGGTTGAACTTTAAAATTCGACTTTCTTTGTTTTTTTTTGTTAATGAAATGTAAAAAGCAAGGACGTGGCGGCATGGAAGCCGGCGACCGACGACGGCATGTCTGGGACGGCGGCATGGCCGGAGGAGGTGGCGTCACAGTAAATCGCCCGCATCGTTACATTGGCGGTGTTGGAATTCTCCAAATGGCGAATTCAAAACACATAAACAGTGTATTTGAAATTATTCTGAAATTTTACTTTATTTTCAAATGAGCGAAATATTCAAAAGCGTTTTGGAATGTAGAACCAAACATCCTTAGGATGTCTTGAAAGAAATTATAAAACAAAAATAGTATTAGAAATGAACTTAAGAATTTTAAATACATCTTGCAATTATTAAGAAACATGAATGAAATTAAATAATATTTATGTTTAATTTAGTGTAAAATAACTTGTTAATGAATTACTGAAAATTTGGTCAGTTATTTAAATAAGATATGAAGGTATTAAATATTTGAAAATTCCAAGAGTTTACACTAACAAGCTTAAAATATTGTGAGATAAATAACATAATTATATATTTCGTAGGAGAGGTTTAATATCTAATAATAATTATGATATTTGTAGGATTTATTAAAAGGTCGTTACTCCTTTTATGTTAGCTCGATCGTTACTTCCTGAATTTATTCCAAAATTAATCGAGCAGGATTTTATTTTATTTATTATTCTCGGATTTACTATTTCTTCCTCGCCAGAGCTCTAGGTTACGGTTTTGACCGCTGGGACGTAGAACGATTGATTGGAGGAGGAATTTGATTCGATCACGTCGGTTTGAATGAAATTAGCTGTAAGTTCTTGCCATTATATTTTTTTTTTCTCGCCGAATTATTTTCTTGTGATCAGTATGGGGGTCTCAACAGGAGGATATAAGCATGATTTAAATTAATTAAAACCTAGCGACAAGAAAAATTTTAAATGTCGCAGAATTCTGAATCCCTTTACTACCCGTTCCTTAAATTTCGGATTTACTAAACCTTGGGATTTCGATAAGTTTAACTTAAAACCTCTCATCCCCTGACACGTCGCTACCCGTCAGAACTTTCTCCAATGAGCTCCCATTGCGCTTCCTTTCTTTGTCCGCGTCTTGGGATTTGGGGCATGTGTGTGTTCCAAGGGTTTATGCTAACTAGCTTAAAATATTGTGAGATAAACAACATAATTATATATTTTGTATGAGAGGTTTAACATCTAATAATAATTATGATAATTATAGGTGTTGCCTACTAGAAAATTAGTTGCAGTAGAATAAAAGTTTACGTCTTAGCTTTGTTGTGGAATCTAGTACACACACAGATGTTTGAAGAATAAACAAGAAAACTCTATGATTTTTACGTGAAAAAACCCTGAATAGGGTGTTGCGTCTAACTAGTTGCGGTGAGTAAAAGTTTACAGCTTCTTTGGGAGTCCAAAGACACACAGTGTATTTAAAGAGTGAACAATAAAACTCAGGACTTTTAATGGAAAACTTCAAAAGAGGGAAAAAAACTGGCCTAAAAGCTTCCACTATGTATCTATTTCAGAGTACAAGATCTTCCGTCAGAGATTACGTGAATTGTATGTGAGAAGGAACAATAGTTCTAGTAATGACAATGTTGGCACGATGTTGACGGCGGTGACTACGAGACGGCGATATCTACGACGATGTTTATGCTGATGACCGACGCTAGTGGTCGGTGATGATGATCGGCAACAATGGTCGACGACGGCACGACGAAGTTGACGCCGATGTTAACGCCGATGTTGACGACGATGATGTTGGCATGTTGGCGTTGACAATGACGATAGTGATGATGATGAGCAAATGTGGCGGCGGCACGGCGAATTGGCGATAATACCGATGTTGACAACGATGTTGGCCGATAATGAGCGGTGATTATAACCGCAACAAATGGTCGATGGCAAGGATCGGCGGTGGCGGCGATGGCGGTGGCGGCGGTGGCAACCGTCGAGTGGCGGCACGATTGTGCATGGAGGATCTTTAGAGCTCTCCTCTCTTGCTCTCCTTCACTTGACCTCTCTCTATGAGGAATGAGGCTACTTATAGATTAGAGGAGTGGCGCTTTATAAATACATGCAAAATCCGAACCACTCTCTCCCAGGACGCTCATGATGATTCCCCGATCATATGATGTATTTTGTGTATTTGAATGCTCAAATGATGCCGAATTGTAAGATCTTTGGTTTGTTGGAACTCGTCGAGATGCTGACTATAAATACTCCATGTTTGAGAGTCGATTGATAATAAACGCTGATCTCGGTTGGTCTTGATTCCGATCGATTCTCACAAGATTCGACTAGTGGAATTTTCAGGGTCATATCAAGTGGGAAAAAATCATGGGGCCTAGCCAATTAAAAGTCTTCCACTATGTATCTATTTCGGAGTACAAAGTTTTCCGATCGAATTACGAGTATATGAAAGCGACAATGAGAATCCCGACAATCATCTACGCATCATCTGGCGGTTATCTTTATGCCAGTTGTTAGTGGCAGTTGGTGATGGTGAACAACGATGGTTAGCGGCCGATGGTGATGACCGGCGGAGATGACCGATAACGATGGCAGCGGTAACGGTGGTGATGTGGTCGGCGAAATGAAGATGATGATGTGGTAGTGGGCGGCGGCGATAGTTAGCGGTGGCACCGTGATGGTCGAGCTAGCGGTGTGACCGGCGATAGTGGTCGGCGGTAACCGACGATGGTTGATGACGCGATGATCGATGGTGGTGGCCAGCGGGTGGCCCAGAAGAGCGGGTGACGGCGGCGGCAATTGACAGCGGTACCGCGAAGGTGGTTGGCGGTGAGGACCGGCGGTGGTAATCGGCAACAACCGGTGGTGTGGCGGCCAAACGGCGGTACCGGCGGCATCAGTAACGATGCTTGGAGAATCTTCAAGCCTTAGCTTTCTCTTTGCTACTCCCTCATGTAAAATGAGGAGTTATTTATATATTGATGAGTGGCGTTTATAAATACATGCAAAATCCACCATCATGGACGGCTCAAAATGATTCCTTCAATCATCTCGATATATTTTAATTATTTGAATGCTCAAATGATGTCGAGAATTAGAAGATCTTAGGCTTGTTAGATCTCGACGCTTTGACTATAAACACTCCATATTTAGGAGTTGATTGATATCGTAAAATTTTCAATTATATTTTAAGCGCTTGATCTGAGTTAGTTTTGACTCAGAATCAGATTGCTTTCGACATCAAAATTCGTGTTTCGATTAGTGAAATTTTTAGTGTCATATCAATAGGATTTATTAAAGGGTCATTACTTCTTCTTCGCTACCAGTTACTTCGAATTTATTCCAAAATTAATCGCACGGGATTTTTTTTTTTTTTATTCCCGGGTCTACTATTTCTTCCTCGCCAGAGCTCCGAGAGGCTTCTGCGATCATCGAGAGGGAGGTTACGGCTTTGATCGCTGGGACGTAGAACGATCGATTGGAGGAAAAATTTGATCACTGATTACACTTTGAATGAGGAGTGATTAAGTTCTTGCCATTATGGTTTCTTTCTCTCAATTATTTTCTTTGGTCGGTATGGGGTCTCACCAACAAGATATAAGCATGATTTAACTTAATTAAAATATAGAGGATTGTAAGAAAATTTTAAATGCCATGCAATCCTTTTACCCATTCCTTAAATTCCGGATTTACTAAACCTGAGGATTTCGATGGGTTTAAGTTAAAACCTCCTGTCCCCTTCACACTCCGTTGCCCGTCAGAACTTTCTCCAGCGAGCTCCCATCACGGCTTCCTCGCTTCTTTGCCATCGAACGTTTTGGGGATTTGGGAGCCGCAGGGTGTGTTCTTGAAATTACAAGAGTTTACACTAACTAGCTTGAAATATTGTGAGATAGATAACATAATTATATATTTTCGTATGAGAGGTTTAACATCTAATAATAATTATGATAATTGTATGATTTATTAAGGCTCGTTACTCCTTTTAAGCAAGCTCAACATTTACTTCATGAATTTATTCCAAAATTAATCGCGCGTGATTTTGTTTTTTTTATTATTCCCCGATCTACTATTTCTTCCTCGCAAGAGCTTCGGGAGGCTTCTACGATTGTCAGGAGGGAGGTTACTATTTCAATCGCTGGGATGTAGAACGATCGATTGGGGGAAGAATTTGATCGCTGATCGCAATCGGCATCGAATCAGGAGTGATTAACTATAAGTTCTTGCCGTTATAGTTTCTTTCTCACCGAATTGTTTTCTTGTGATCAGTATGATGGTCTCAGCTGTAGGATATAAGCATGATTTAACTTAATTAAAACCTAGCGGACTGTAAGAAAATTTTAAATGCCACAGAATTCTGAATCCCTTTTCTACCCGTTTCTTAAATTTTAGATTTACTAAACTTGGGGATTTCGATGAGTTTAACTTAAAACCTCTCGTCCCCTTCACAAGCCGGTGCTCGTCAGAACTTTCTCCAGAGAGCTCCCATCGTTGTTGACAGGGGCGGATCCATAAATTTTTTTCAGAGGGGGCACAATAAAATAATGAATAATTTACTTTTATATAAAATCAAAAGCATCTCATATAACAAAATAAAGAAATCAAACATTGCAATAACATAAATTTTTTTTTACATTACATACCATTTATAACTTCTCCCTCCGAGTCTTCATATTTTGAAAGCGTTGTACAATCGATTCCTTATTAACACTCTTAAATACATCTTTTCAATATATGTAATAAGACAATCATTCATCCAAGAATCTCCCATTCTTATGGCGATTTTCGATCTTCATTGCGAAAATACTCTTTCAAATTCTTTGTAGCGATTAATATCAAAGCAAGTTTTATTAGCAAATATACAAGAGGATAAATATCATTTTTCTTTTTATCTCTACTAACTTTTGTGCAAGTTCTCCAATTCCTTCAACTTCAAAATGAATCATTGGATTTCATGTCAATAATATAATTCTCAAGTTGACTATCCAAAATAATAATATCAAAGCACGAAACGTCAGGATAAAACTTTGCCAAACATATCAATTTTGTTTATCAAAAGGCGAGAAAGAATCACATGGATTCAATGCCACATATAAAAGTAATTCAAGATTGGCCTCATCAAATCTGTTAAACTCCTGAAGTTGCATATCAATAACAGAATAAAATAACTCAACTTGATAATAGTGTAAATTTATGATTCCTTGAGCATATCTTCTTGATCTTCCACGCATAATAAATCTTTCACTCATATTTGGTGCAAGTATATCATTTTTCTCACAAAATGCATGAACTTCTTCAAATAAAATGTTCCAACCATCATCCCTCATATTTTGTAGTCTTTGTTTTGACACCTTAACTAAAGTCATGGCATTTATAATATCTTGATCTTTTTTTTGTAAAACTTGAGATAACTCATTTGTGATTCATAATATAGATTTCATCAAGTGCAGATTGAAAACAAACTCAAAACATTGAATTGAATCAAGCGAGCATTTGCTTCCTCTTTGTTCATTTTAAACCATCTTCTACAATTATATCAAGAACATCTATAATAGATCCAAATAAAATAAGTATATTTATCAATGCGACATAATGTGATCCCCCATATCTCCATTTCGTTGAAGAGTTATTTCTTGATTTAAACCTCCATCTTGTAGTTCTCCACTCCTTATTTGTTCAACAACTTTGTTTAATTGTCTTTCAAATAAAACTTCTCTCCTTTTGCAAGAACTTCCAACAATATTTATCAAATTAGATACATTATTAAAAAAATTACAATCTGAATATGATTCTTAGCCACAGCAACTAGTGCTAATTGTAATTGATGAGCAAAACAGTGAATGTAATAAGTTGAATTATTTTCTTTCAAGATTAAAGCTTTTAATCCATGAAACTCACCAGGCATGTTGCTAGCCCCATCATAACCTTCACGCATTATTCGCGATATACTCAATCCATGAGAAAAGTGCCTCAATAGCATATTTAAGTGTTAGTTATTTCGACATGTATAATACCAAGGAAACGCTCAATAATGCAAACTCTTATCAACATAAGCAGTCATAATACTTGTTCTTTCATTGATACATCGTGAGATTCATCTAAAGAACTAACTCATTACCCAAATCATTGATAATAGTATTTGAAGTCTCGATAGCATGTGTAATATCCTTACAATTTCGGCGGTTAACTTATTATTTCGGAGCATTTTCAAGGACAACCTTATTATACTTTCTTATGCTCAAAAAGTGCAGTTCAAGAAAATTTTCTTGATTTTGAATCCTCCATCATGACCATCCTTGGCTTAAAAGAGCATACAGCATACATCAATTGTGGCATCGTCTTCGTAATCCCTTCGATTTTGATCGAATGTCTTCCATAAGAAAATGCAATGTGTTGATCGATTCATTAAATCTTCACATTTTCTTGAGCAATATTATGAGCACTATTAATTGGCCAATATGAACTTCAAATCTTTCTTTTTTTCCAATTTTAAATCCCTTATTATCAAAACTATCACCACTTGCTTGTTCACCTCTCTATAAAGATAACAAAATAAACAATATCTTTTGCAATACTATACTCTAACCAACCTTTATATTCATCAAACCATTTTGGATTAAAACTGATTTATTTCCGATTTGTGTTTGAGGAAATTCATGATCCAGGTTGACATGACCCTTTTGAAGATATGCTCTTCTAACTCTATCACATTGTTGGGATGATACTCAAATTTTTTCTTAATCCAGATCTCTGCAAAATCTTCTACGTTAAATTCTGTATTGTTTAGATTTTGTATTACTACTTTCACCAATAATAAGATGAATAAGCTGGACTCATCTTATTCAATCTTTCTTTTAAAATATATCCATATCTAATTAAAAGAACATTAAAATCTTGATGTAAAGTCTTAAAGATCAATATGCATAAAAAAATGAGAAGACATGCTTTTGAACATATTTCAAAAAACAAAATAAAGGCACACTTTCGGCCTTTTCTAAAAAAATAATTTCTCAAAATAAAGGGCTGTACCTAAAAAATCAATTGTATTTTTAATAAAGACACACCGCTTTATTAAGAAATAATAAATCAATAAATTTTCAAAAAAAGGCACACTTTCGGCCTTTATTAAATAAAAAATATTCATCATACCCAATTAATTGTGAAGGCGTTAGAAATATTTCTAAATGTTCGTTCTTCTAAAATCATAAAACATAAAGTAAAAGATTAAATATACAAAAAATATAAATATTTATGAACTAATTGCATATATTTTAATCCTTTTAAAACAACAATTATCAATTAAAATAATTAACATATAACAAGAAAGAAGATGACAAATAATTTCTTTGAGTTTTCAAAACTTATGAAAAAAGTGGTTTTTAGGTTATAAAATTGAAGAAGGACCAAGAATAGCAGGGGATGTTTAAATGTAATAGTAGTACGAAAACAAGCATTTCATGTTTATCTAAAAAATTTACCCAAAAAACTAGGAAAAACATTAATCTTAATAGACTAATCTGCTCATTTGCATTTAACATATTTACATACAACATAACTAAACACATACTTGTTGCATGCAGATGATAGTTTAACTCAACTAAAATGATAAAACTAACAAAACACCAACAAAAGCAACTAGATGAAAGAGAAATAAATATTAACTATAGGCATAACTTTGTCAAAGCTCTATTTAAGACAAACGAGAACAGATTGCAAACAGATATTTCATAAGTTGTCTATCCTTGGAATAAAAGATATTCAAACAAGTATAAGCAATTAAAACCTTCGATCAAATCCACAACATCATGATTATCAATGAATTCAATATAGCTCCAATTGATTTCCTCATTTTTTTATTCCTCCTGCTCCATCTTAAAGACATGCTGAAAAAAAACAAACAAGGTCAGAGCTCACAAAATAAAACAAATAGCAAATTAACAAGCGTAAAGCTCATGCATCAGAAAATGGCTATATACCTCATTGAAATGCTGAAGCTTTTTATTCAAGTTAATGCAAAACTGCTCAAAGCTGCAAAAAGTTATTAACCATTATACACAGATGTTAACTAAAACACACCACTAATAAGCAAATTCAAATACAAAAAACAAGTAAATGAGTATGCAAAATGCAGCAAACAAACCACTGCAGTTAAAAGAATGTTAACTGTAAGTTCTGAATCTCTGATCACATATTTTTAACATACTCATTTAGATAGCCTTAGGTTTTGCCAAATATAGCACAGGAAAGCAAATGTTTCCTCTTCCCATCCTACCTGAACCCAAAAAAAGAAAGAAAAAAAAAAAGAAAACATAACAAATATACTAATTATAAAGAAAGAGAGGAGTATTAAAATTAATCAGGAAATAATCAAAATAGGATCTTCAAAACAGGCGTTTACCTAAAATCGTGGGGAGGAAGAAAATGAAAACTATATATATCAAAATTTGAAATGAAAGCAGGAAGAAAAAAAAGAAAAAAGAGGAGCACGTTATAACTCACGAATGTAACCCTTAGAGCTGAAACTTTCACCGTGACGGGTAGCTCGGACAAATTCGTAACAAAAGGCAGAGAGAAGGGCACAAAGACCGGCAATGGTAGCAATCTTGATTAACCTCTCAAACTCCTTCACGAATCACGACCTCAGGATTGAAAGTAGAATAGAAAAAAAAAAAAAATGTAGAAGAGCAGGAGAGCGAATGGCGACGGAGGGGAAAAATCGTGGGGAGGGTTTGGAAATAGGTTTTCCAGTATCACATCGTGTGTGTGGGTGGCCGCGTGTCTTCTTGTAGCTCACAGTTTGTTGAGCATTTTGGGGATTTGGGGGTCGTAGGGTGTGTTCTTGAAATTTCAAGGGTTTACGCTAACTAGCTTAAAATATTGTGAGATAAATAATATAATTATATATTTCGTAGGAGTGGTTTAACATCTAATAATAATTATGATAATTGTAGGATTTATTAAAGGGTAGTTACTCTTTTTATGCAAGCTCAACCGTTCTTCCTGAATTAACTCCAAATTTAATCGCCCGGGATTTTGTTTTTTTCATTATTCCCGGGTCTACTATTTCTTCCTCGCCAGAGCTCCGGGATGCTCCTACGATCGTCGGGAGGAGGTTTGACTTTGGGGCGTAGAATGATTGATTGGAGGAGAATTTGATCGACGCCTGTCGACTTGAATCATGAGTGATTAACTGTAAGTTCTTGCCATTATGGTTTCTTTCTCGCCAAATTATTTTCTTGTGATCGGTATGGGGGGTCTCACTAGCAGGATATAAACATGATTTAACTTAATTAAAATCCAGTGGACTGCAAACAAATTTTAAATGTCATATAATTCTGAATCCCTTTTCTACCCGTTCCTTAAATTCCGGATTTACTAAATGTGGGGATTTCGATGGGTTTAACTTAAAACCTCTTGTCCCCTTCACATGCCACCGTCATTCTCCAGCGAGCTCCAATCGCGGCATCCTTGCTTCTTTGCCATCGAGCATATTGGAGATTTGGGGATTGTAAGGTGCGTTCTTGAAATTCCAAGAGTTAATTTTGGAATAAATTGAGGAAGTAATGGCCAAGCTTGCATAAAAGGAGTAACGACCCTTTAATAAATCTCACAATTATCATAATTATTATTAGATGTTAAACCACTCATACGAAATATATAATTATGTTATTTATCTCACAATATTTTAAGCTAGTTAGCATAAACCTTTGAAATTTCAAGAACACACCCTGTGGCCCTCAAATCTCCAAAATGCTTGACGACGATGTGCTCGCTGGAGAAAGTTCTGATGGTCATCGGGGTGTGAAGGGGACGAGAGGTTTAAAGTTAAACTCATCGAATCCCGTGTTTAGTAAATCCGTTACGAGCGGGTAGAAAAGGGATTGTGACATTTAAAATTTTATTATGCTAGATTTTTTAATTTAAATTATGCTTATATCTTGCTAAGTCCCCATAGAAAAAATTAATGAAAGAAACCATAATAACTTAGCTTAATCACTCGATTGGCGAACATCAATGATCAAATTCCTCCTCCAATCGATTGTTCTAACTATTATCAAATAACCTCCTCCCTGATCACAAGCCTCCAGGAATAGAGAAAACAGAAAAAAATCCTGATTAATTTTGGAATAAATCCAAGAAGTAATGGTAGAGCTTGCATCAAAGGAGTAACGACGCTTTAATAAATCCTACAATTATCATAATTATGATTACATGTTAAACCTCTCCTATGAAATATATAATTATGTTATTTATCTCACAATATTTTAAGCATGCACAAATCCTTGGAATTTTCAAATATTTAATACCTTCATATCTTATTTATATAACCGGCCAAATTTTCAGTAATTCATTAACATGTTATTTTACACTAAATTAAACATAAATATTATTTAAATTCATTCATGTTTCTTAATAATTGCAAGATGTATTTAAAATTCTTAAGTTCATTTCTAATACTATTTTAGTTTTATAGTTTCTTTTCAAGACATCCTAAGTTGTAGTAAAGATGTCTAGCTTTTATTTGCTTTTAGTTTAAATTTAATAATCTCTTTGTTTTATACAGTTTATTTTATAAAATTATGTAACTTAATTTTATTTTTATTTATTTATAGGAGAATTTGTATACATAACACATAATTCTTATGAATTTACATATCTAATGCTAATTTTAGTTTGTATACTTCACATAAAAATTATCATCATCACTCATATTTTTAAATTAAAATATATAGTTTTAATATAAAAAATATTAGGTAAATAAATATTTTGTAAAGAAAATATGTTGCGAGTTTTAGATAACGTAATATATATTTTTAATTATATGTAAATAGAGAAAATATAAAAATAAAAGTAGTAAAATACATACCTATTTGATGATATAAAATATAAATTAGATAGAAAATATTCCTGAAATGAAACAAATAAAAGAAAAAAAAAAGCATGATAGAAAACTAAACTGCAAATCATATTTTGCTTGATAACACATAAAATTATAAAATTCTCATATTCATACTAACCTCTGATTATAAGTGTTGGAAGATGATGCAAATCTACTCATCAGACATCCTTTGATCTAAATTATATATAGAAAATGCCATTGATTAAATGTACTTTTAAATAAATATAAATCTTATAGTGAAGAAAATTTATATTTGTGGACTAAAATATTAACAGTTCCCTTATTGGTAGTGACATTTTTTACTTTTCAAAGAAAGTTCATTAGATTCATTTCTCTTAATTATCTCTTTCAAAATTCAAACGGATGTATTTGAAAAGCGAGGGAACGTTGTTATTTTCTCAGCCATCTCTTACCTTTTTAATTATTTCATTTAAAGATTTCTCAAACTGATGCAGGAAACGTCTTTCTCTCTCTCACTAACGTCGCTATTCTCTCAATGAAGTAATTAATGCCAGCAGAAAATAATGAAAGTAAAAACTGAAAGGCTTTTCAAAATAACGAAAATGTTTAGAAATGAAAGGCTTTGCAAAATATTAATATATTATATGATTATTAATCTCAAACCAAAAGAATTCAAATCAATTAAAATTAAGTCTTTCCAAAATGAAGTTAAAAGATCATATAATTATTAATATGGAGTTACATAAAAATTGAATTAAAATTAATTAGAAATATAAATTTTAAAATAATTAATGTAAACTCAATAATTATTTATAATTAAGTTCATTAATTTATTTTTAGAATTTATTGTCATATATTATCTAGATTGAAATCATCAAATCAATTTGAATATAAAAAAAGGCTAAGATTTATTATCAAAAAAAAATAGTTTTAATAGTAGTATAGATATCTATATTATTATTATCAAATGTTTAAACCGAATTTTCTATCATATTGAAATACTAATGGTTTTTTTATATTGAAATACTAATGGTTAAATTCTAAATTAGACCTTTTTCTTAAAACAAATAATAAATTTTCCTGTTCAGAAAACTAAAATTTTATCAATAAATATATTAATATATTCTTTTAATAAAATATAATGTTCAATTATATAAAGCATTGTCTTAATCTATCCCGCATGAAATTGAGTATTACTATTTTACTCTTTTCAGTGCAATATAGATATATATATATTCATTCGTTTACCATATATCTTAATATAATCATTTACTTGCATGATTAGTATTGATTTTACATGCATACCAATAATAAAATTTTATGAATTTAGATATCAAAATAAATATTTTACATTTATAACATTTATTATGAAAAAATACATCCACTTATAAGAAGATAAATGCTCAAAGATTTAAGTTTCATAAATATCAAACTTTAGTTGTTAGATACATAAATATATAAGAATTATATGATATGAATGAAAAATGTCCTAAGAGATCAAATATATATGATTATTTGATCAATCACATTTCTACCTATTATGATAAGAATTTGCAATGACCTTTATGATCTTTCAGAAGATCGACCCAAGCCCGAATCTTCAGCCTTCTTCTACTTCAACTTCTAAGATCTCGAAAGCCCAGCCCTTGCTTAGGTAGATGAAATTTTGTGTTCTATAAATGATATAATGCTAGTTAAAAAGAATTTCTCTACTTCTTCCTCTGATTGATGGTAAATCAGAGTACAGTAATCTCCATACACTTTTAACTCACAAATTAACAACACTAATTAAATTTATGAAGGTAGAAGACATGAGAGTAGTACCTGACTTTGTCTATAAACTATGATTAAGCCAGTGGAAGATGACAAAAATTCAATTTTTTGTCAGTAGAATAAATCATTGAAATGTTGGTCAAAGCTAAGGCCAATTTTATTATTATTATTATTATTATTATTATTATTATTATTATTATTATATATATATATATATATATATATATATATATATATATATATATATATATATATATATATATATATATATATATGTATTTGTTTATATTAAAAATAATTAAAATTTTTAAATATTTTAAGTATTTTTGAAAAGAACTATCATCTTTAAACAATTTTGTTTTGAATAAAATATAAAATAAATTTGATCCCAGCTCTAAGGAAATAAACTATTAATGTTTCAAAATGATTGTTTATATAAATACCTCAACAGGTTTCCAAAACATTATAGATGCCCATCCACAAAGATTCCAAACGATTTATTTCAAAGAGCTATCTTCCATGGAGTGAGCTGGTATAATCCCAAAATAAAGTTTTATATTACACAGAGTTTTGGGATGTCCTCAAGTAGCTTATTTCTATATTTTAGCTGAATGAGCTAAGCATTACTATAGGTATAATATATCAAGGATCAGTAACAAAAAAAGTCAAAATTGCATTTTGAGCTGATAGAAAGTTAAAAAAAGAAACAAAACTCATACTTGTGAGAATAACAGCTCTATCCTTTTTTTGCATCATAAATAATAGTTTTTTCCTGATGGATCTAGTCCAATTAGGCTCATCCATGAATACAACCTAGAAATCAATAGTAAAATCAAGTTTTTATCTCTATGGCATAATGATGATAAAATCAAAAAAAAATTATATATATATATATATATATATATTCTATTTTTATACTTTAGATTGCCAATAGAGAGATATGGCTACATAAGCCTCTCTTCATGCCACCACTATATTGTCCAACTAACTTGTCACCACACCTTTGTCTAATAGATTGAGCCTTTAATGATTCATCAACGCAATTTATGAAGAATATTTTTTCCTTAACATGGTAGAACAAAATAATCAAAAATTGATAGTTTCTTAAATGGAATAAACATATAATTATCGATATCTTTTCTCTAGTAATGGTTTAGTTTTCTTACTCTATACTTAAGATTATTATGTTCTTAAGTTCCACTACAGTGTAGTATAGGCTATATGAGATCCAAAAAATGTTAGAGATTATAGACAATATTTCCTGCTTTTATTCACTCTGAAACATCCAATGATTAAGACGCTTCCATATGTAAAATATTCTATAGATATCAAAGAAATCTCCTTTAAGGTTCTTCAATCTACAATAAAATAAGAGATCTATAATTAAGTCTTAATCAAACAAACTAGTAAAAAACAGAAAGAACATGAAAAAGAGGCCTAAATCATTCTAATATTAATTATAATAAAATCAATCAATCGCTATATTTCAATCATGAAATAATAACTTTAAATTAGTATTGATGATAAAATCTAAAGAAAATGCAACCTGATGATATACACTAAAAATAAGGATTGGGCATAGAAGTTAAACTATTAAATAAGTTAATTTCCTATTACAAAATGATTAAACTACCACTCACTCATGTTGTGGGCATACACCCATTAAATAATGCACTTTGTCCATATCATTGTTGATATCTAGTCCTTCAACAACATGTTTAGTATAAATTAAGAAAACGTTAGAAAAATATTCACCTGTGAGTAAACACTAAACCTAATTGCTCTACTCCTTATCATGATGTTATATTGATTAAATACATGATATTTGATTGATTTTATTTAGTGTACAACAGCTTCAAAATTAGAATTATTTATATTATTCATGACTTCAGTAAATATTAGATCAACTAACCATGTTTATGAAAAATGTTTTGCCTGCACCATTAGGGCCAAGCATGCCAAAGCATTCCCTTTGAGGAATAGCAAGTGATAGCCATGAACTTGTTTATCTATTTGCATCACTTCGGTACACCTTTCTTAAGTTGTTGCATAGAACGGCTTGGATTCTAAAGGGTTCTTGTATCAACTTTTCAACTATTTCTCTCTGCAGAAAATTAAAACTTATTATTAGCCCATGGTAATGGCTATGAAAAAATAAAAGTTACCAACATTGAATTGTTTTAGAATCAATGATTCAGTAAGAAAGAGTAGATAACATGCAACATGCATATCTAATTACCTATGGATTAAGGAGTATGATATGATCAGATATAAATAAAACCATGGATGAATTGTACTAAATATTAGAGTTAAATTTTATATTTTAAAGATTAAATTACATAACACACACACACACAATTACACACACACACACACATATATATATATATATGGGTACGTGGCATGTAGTCTTAAACGGGAAATTTGATTGCTCATTCAATCATTAAGCAATACTTGTAAAGTCTCCTTGAGCAAGTACAAAGAAAATTTAAGTTCGATAATGTTTTCAAAAAGTCATACGGAAGATACTCCTTAAAGACATAATAAGGATAGAGAGCCCTTATATATAAGCAATGGTTATGCATAATGTATATATTAAAGGCTGATCGTAAAAGTTCCACTTCAAGAATCAAATTACTATAAGACTCCCAGGGTCCTAACTCAAATACATTCAATATTGACTCGACTGATAGAATGATATGTTCAAGAACCCAAGTTAGATCTTGCAATATCTCTAATCCAAAGGCCCTTAATGTATCTTTATTTCAATATGTTTGTTATAATATGCGCTACATCGAAAATCAAAACTAAACCAACTAAATTGCACCTTTCCTCCAAGGGATTGTATTAAGACACATTGTTAAATTATTCTCATTCTAATTAATGGATGACACAAAATAGACACCAATAAAGCACACATAAATTTTATATTTTCCAATGGATTTAAGTTCAACTCAAATTAATAACAAACCCATTAATCAATATCAAACCCTCCAATCAAACTACATACTTTTTGAGTCATACTCATAGACAACCGATAGTCATGTCATGCCTCAAAGTTCAGATCTATAAACCACAACGTTGCTTTGTATCTTTAAACTACTCTATGAATTTGAATTGCATACATGGAAAATTGCTAATTATCATTCTCAATGATTTGAATGCATCAAATGCAAATATATACGTTTGGTAGTTCATTTTAAACTTCATTTTAGGTCTTGGGAGGAGGTTCCATAAGTAAAAAAAATAACTCACTGATACACACTTCTAATAACTTACAATAAGATGAACATGATATTTAATTTAAGTTTACAACAACAACAACAACAACAACAACAAACAAGCCTTAATCCCACTAGGTGGGGTCGGCTACATGAATCCTTCGTCTCCATTGTGTCCTATTATGTGTCAAATTCTCATTTAATTCAAGTATAATAAGGTTGTTTTTTATACATCTCAACAAAGTCTTTTTATGTCTACCTCTATCTTTCTTAACATAAGACAAATTTAATGCATCTACTCTCCTAACCGGTCATCGGACGTCCAACGCTTTATGTGGCCAAACCATCTAAGGCGACTCTCTCTAATCTTATCTGCCACTGGAGCTACTCCAACTTTTTCCTGAACAAACTCATTTTGCATTCTATCTCTAAGAGTAAAGCCACTCATCCACTGAGCATCCTCATCTCTGTAACACTTAACTTAGTCTTATGCTTCTCTTTATTGGCCAACATTCTGCATATAAGTCATTGTGTCTTACCACCATCTTATAAAATTTTCCTTAAGTGGAACTTTTCTATCACATAATAGGCCGATGCATTCCTCCACTTCAACCATCCAACTTGAATTCTACTAATAACATCTCCATCTATTTCACCATCATTTTGAACAATAGAGCCTAAATATCAATCGCCACTCTTATTAATGACTTGATCACCTAAAGTCAAAACACTATCACTAAAACTTCTACAACTAAAATTACATTCCATATATTTTAGATCTACTTAAACGAAAACCTTTAGACTCTAAAGTTGACCTCTATAATTCAAGTTTCTCCTCTAGTCTTATCAACAAGAAGAATGTCATCGAAAAGCATAGACCAAGGTACATCTTCTTGTAAATGCCTCGTAAGAACATCCATAACTAAAGTAAAAGATAAGGGCTTAATATTGATCCTTGATGTAATCCAAGAAATAGGAAAATATTTTGTCAATCCTCCTTGTGTTTGGACACAAGTAAAGCTCTAGTATACATATCCTTAATTTAAGTTTAAAATCAACTAAAAATATGTTTCATTAAATTTCTCAAGAAGCGTTACCTAGCGGATATTGCAATATTAGAGGATGAAGCAGCGTTAGCAATATTTGTTTCGTTGGTCATGCTTGGACTAGGAAGAAGATAACAATATAGGGAAAATATTTCTAAAGACATAGAATTATGTTGAATGAACAATTATACAATCAGCTTATACTTTTAAAATCTCAAAGGAGTAATTTTACCACTTTACTTTTAGGCTTACCGGAAAAAGCAGTTCATTGACCCATGTGAAAAACAAGGGAGTAAGAAGAGTAGAAACATTTACGATGCCTGGTTTTGTTGCACCTTTTGGCATTTCTTTGACAAATTCAAGCAACATCTTCACATTATCCCCTTTGAAAAATTGAAGATATGCATTTGCGGCATGTTAATATAATAGATGTATCTTATTCGTAGTTTCCAAATAGTTACATATGGTAATAAAATAATACAATATAATTAGTGCCCACATTAATAAACAAAGAAATGTGTTAGTTGATAGGTGTAATAGAAGAGCCCTTTCCACATCTCAATTTCAGAACAAAACCCCTTATTTAAAAGCGCAAACATAAGCATGGTGAAGAAGAAAAGTTGTGTGGAATTAGAATTTATTCAAAGGATTAAAAGGTTGTGTATGGTCTCTTATTTTTCAAAAGGAAAAAAATAAATCTATCTGCACTTGCCCTCGTTTTGTGCCTACCTCACATGACCCAGCATGTTGTCGTTGCCACTCCCGGCAACGTCGACTAAACCATCATCTCTCAGTACCCGTCCGTCATCATCCTCAACTCTGCACCTCGAGTTCATCGTCACCAATGCCGCCTCCCTCCCGCTCTTCTCCATTTTATTCCTTCCTTCTCCTCTCACCTCTTCTTTTCCTTCTTGTATCTGTTTCCCTCTTGCTCTCTCTTCTTTTTCTCACTCCCTCTCTCTTTCTTTTTCTCTCTTCTGACTCTCCCTTTCTTTCTCTCTCTATCGCTTCTATCTCTTTCTCCTTTCTCTATTAAAAAGGCATAAAAAAGTTGAGAAAACAAAAAAATAGAGGAAAAACACAGGAAAAAAGGAAAAAATAAGTTAGAAACAAAAATATTTTTATTCTAGTCAACTTGTCATCAACCTCATGTTCTTGATTGTATTGTTTACACCTTACACGAAAGTTTAATACAAAAGAAGCTTGTCACAATTCATAAATACTTATGCACGTTATTTCAATGAGATGAAAAAAATATATATTATGCTTTCACTTTTTCTTATGCTATTGAGTAGTATACACTTTTCTTAGCGTAGCGAGAAGAAGACTCATATTTATCTTTTTGGTGCAATGTGAGTTGAAGAACTGATTGCTAAAATAAGCATCTGACTATTTACACATGCTAATCTTAGTTTGGAGGGAAAATATGTTTATATTTTTAAGAGTTTAATGCAAAAATTCATTCACACTTTGCAATTGTTTGTTATGTGACAATTTTGAAATTTTCTAATTCACAAATGAGTCAATATCATATTGAATGCATTGCTATATTCACACTTAAATTATTTCATATTAATAAGAATGTTGATTGTGACCTCTGCCTGTATGATTTTATTATAAATTTGCGCTACAAAAAGTAGCAATTATAACTAAAGCCCCCTCTAAGTGAGTTATTTTCATGAAATTAAATCATTAAATTACAATCATGACTATTGCCCGCGAGTTCCCTAATGTTTTACTTCTGAAGTAGTGAATTATAGAGTACATTCAATCGGATATAAAGTTCTATGTTAGCTAAGATCGGCTTAAACTTTTTTTCTTAATCAAACATCTACTTTTAGGTCTATAAGTTTCTCTTGGACAAAGTATTTCATAATTGCTAACAAAAATCCTTTGATCTGGTTGGGTCATTTACCTTTTTTGATTAAATAGAATAAGGACCATGAAAATCTGAGACAACAAAACTTGAGATCTTAATCCAATTCATCATCATTCTCTCTATCGCCTACTTTAAATTAAGGATGATAAATTTCTCAATCTTAAAATTTTAAATTACTGCTACTACACAATGAGTTATCAGTGCTTAATGACTAGCCTTAATCAAAAGTTTTCTCTTACTATTAATCCTTGCACTTTTAAAAAATATAAAACTAGATCTACACTTATGTGGAACTTGATATAAAGTTTCTATAAAATGAGGATGAAATATCTAAAGTTCTTATAAAATGAGGATGAAATATCTAAGTAGTGTTTTACCTCAAATTAATTTGAATTTTAAAAGTTTAACAATATGAGAGGTCGATTGCAAATTTTCGAGCCCACATTGGAAAATATTATGATTGATCTTATTGATTATAATATGATATGAGATAATAATTATGTCTAAAAATACTTGCTTTTAGCATATTTTAAAAATGGCCAAAAGTATTTTTTACAAAATTCTACAATTTAAATGGATCATTTTGATATATAAAAGTATATATAAATATTAACCATAAAAAAATTAAAAATCAATTAAATAATTGATATAATATTTTAAGAATATTTAATATTTAATATTATTCATAATCATCCTTATATATTTATTTTTCTCCCATTAAAAAGCCTTGGCGTGAAACAAGGTGTGAAACATATAAAGATGAAGGGAGAAAGAAAAGAAAAGAAAAGAATGAGGGAAGAAGAAGAGGAGGAGAAGAGAAAGAAGAAGAAGGAACAAAGACAGTGGGGAATAGTAAGAAAGAGAAAAAGGAGGGAGACAAAGAAGGAGAAAATGAAATGAGGAGATGGAGAAGGACAAAGAAGAAGAAGAGAGAGAGATAAAAGCATACAAAGCCTATTTTTTGGCCATTAATTGTGATGGAGAAAGAGAGAAATTTTGGGTTTGGAGGTCTTAGGGTCTTTTTCGTGAGACCAACTTTTTTGAAAAATTGATTGACTTGAGATAAACAACCATTATCCTATTAGTGTTTTGTTGGCTTTGTGCTTTTATTTGTCCCTTATTTTAATTTATGTGCTATTAGGTTTGCTAAAAAAGGGGTACAAAATATTTAAAATGCAAGAGTTTTGAAAATATTGGTATTTGATTTGAATAAATTGAAATGCAATATACAAATTTCAATGAATTTTAAATTCTCATTGTACTCTCAGTTTCTGCTAGAATACTTTAGATTTAGGACCTGAGATTGACTCGGATTTAATCTCATTTTGACCCGAGAATTCAAATTTGACTCAAAATATATGTCTAAACTGATCGAGTTCATGTTAGTAAGGTTTGGGTCAGGATTTTCAAGCCAATAATCGGTTAGAGTTGGGTTGGTTCAATTTTGGGTTAGACGACAAAGTCAACTTGTGAACCCTAATCGACAACCTAGCATTTTAATAAAAGTTCTTCCCAAGCGAAAGTGGATAACACTCTCTTAAATTTAATTTGTCCACATATAAAGGTAGTACCCAAATGATTTTTTGTGTAGTTTTTCTCCATGATGAACAACCCAAGTCCATTCCCTACTAGTTTCCTTACATAATCATGACACTCGTTCCTTCCTCTCCCTCTCTCTCTCCCTTTCTCTCCCTCTCTCCCCCTCTCTCTCCCTCTCTCCAATTTAGGGTTGCAAATGAACCGAGCGTTCGAGAAGCTACTCGTGGCTCGGCTCAATTAGAGTTCATTCATGTTCGTTTGATTAACTAATCAAACAAGCTTGAACACTTTTTGAAAAACTCGAATACTAAATGAACAAGTTTTTATTGTCGCTCGTTCATTTATGTTCATGAACATTATCATTTAAAGCTTGTGAACAAGTTTAAGAGCTTCGATTGCCTCGATTAAGACTTGTTTGTGAAATGTATTGTTCAAATTATTATTTTTTTAGGCTCAATAAGCTTTAATTGATACAGCTCATGTATATTTCTCAACAAACAACTCGTGAACAAGCTCGATTAAGGATTGATTAAAGCTCATTTATTTTATTAAACGAGCTGCTCGTTAACAAGCTCGATAATCCAATTTGAACCAAGGTCGTGAACAAACTCGAATCGAGCTCGAGCTCTATAATGGTAAACAAGCTCAAGCTTGAACACTACTCTTAAAAGCTAGAATTGAGCTTGAACTCGATAATATTAAATAAGCTCAAGCTTGAATATATACATGCTTGGCTCGGCTCGACTCGGTTTGTTTGTAGCCTACTCCAATTCTTCTTCTCTTATGTTCTTTCTAAATCAAAAGTGTGAAATCAAAAACATTAAAAGTTTCATGACGATCAACAATGTTGAACTCTCTATCATTGTTTTCACATTTATTCATGGTCATAGTGTAGGGAAAATTATACAAAAATCAAGCATATGACTTCTTCTACACCTTCTATAAGACTTACAGACCTGATCGATTGAGGATATGTTTTGTTAGAAGAAAAATTCAAATGTATCAAATACTGTACTTGTTAGCTAATGTTGTTGAATGACATTGTTTATCTTAATAAATCTTAATGCTGTTTGATGTTCATGCCATCATAATTTCATTGCTTGTATGCCATAACATGATGTGGGATTGCTTGCTTCGTTCTGTCTATTCCTAGTGATGTATTATGCTGCATAAGTGTCAGCTTCACTTAATTGATACTCAGGTTTGGGCTGATTCTCATTTTTAACAATACCAAAAGAATATCCAGAATAAGTTAGTGTTGTTGGTTTTTTTGGTTGAGAAGTTACTGCATTGTTCTAATAATTCTATAATTCACTTGAAATTATAATTTCTATTACACTGATGATCATAACATGCCGCATTTGAAGCACGAAAAATTCGAAGGACTGGGCCATTGTTCTTGTAAGTCTCGTTATGCCATATGGTCACATTGAAAATATTGTTGTTACTGTTGGAGAAATCATAAGTTGATCCATGAAAAAGCATGTTAATCCAAGTAACAACAATGGCAAATCAAACATTTTGCTAGTAAATGCTTGAAGGTGAAAAGTCAACTTGCAAGTATTTCATCAATTCGATGGTGGGGTTTCTAGCTTGGTAACCCATAGATAACTCTTTGTTTATCACTAAAGAATTTTCACACCAGAGGGTGAGTCCATCCACACACTTTACATCTATAAGCATGTCATTCTCACAATCTATTTTTATTATGCATGCCAAAAAAAAAAAAAAACCCTCTAGAGCTCTCAAGGAACAAACCTTGAGAGAGTGAACGACCAACCATCTTGATTGAAACAGAAATGTTATATTTGAACCAATTGGGATGAACAATGTAAAGAGCTGGACCAAGCATCATGAAAGTCGGTTCAAAGTAAAATGTTGTTGGAGGCGCTGTAGTTGTTCCCTGAAAAGTGATTTTAAAAGCAAAGTGCACCTCATTTTTGCAAAATTGTTATCAAAAGAAACAGATAGACAATTTAACTGGCTTACCAACATAAATTCAGAAGTGACAACCAGAGGGTTAATAGAATTCGAAGGGTTCTCCAAAGGTTTGCTTCCAAATAGATTTCTCCCGAGATCTATCATTTTCTCTAGCGCATTAGAACACAAAGATGAAATCATTATCGCTTAACTATTCATGGTGTGCCAGATGCTTACTCTGCGCCAAAGTGTGGTTTTTCCTGGTGATAAGTATGGTGACAGGGCAAGATTCATTTTTCTTGCAAGAATAATCAGGTAGCCCAGAATTGTAAACTGAAGAAGCAGGTGAGCTGCTACTTCTTGTTGCTCAAACCGAGGCATTGGTATCTGAAATAATATTGGAAGCTATGGTGGGTGTGCTCTTGGGCAATATGTTGATTTGCCTAGCATCATATCAAAGACACTAGAGCATTTTTTATCACAGGATTCGTCTCTTTCATCATCTATGCATTCACCACAATCACAGTGTATCTCAGGTTCAAATGCAATCATTGAAGCTAGTTTTTGAATGCCAAATAGCATCGAGCATAGCAAGAGCGGGATGATGATTAGTCCCAGATTTGTTTTGATGTCTCTTCTCTGGATTTATATGTGCAGTGAATTGAAAGACATTGGAAATATGTCAAAAGAAGGATTTTATGAGAAGAATAAGAACGAGTTGAGAGATAAAGAGAAGATTGAACTGAGACCGGAAAGGTGAGGTTCTTCCTTATGAGTGCATTCAACTGAGACCAAAAGCTTGATAGTGATATACAATCGTCCAATGAGATTTCTTTTTCTTGGGAAGTAATATTACTGTTGATTGCATAACATGAAAAATTTAGAAAAATGACAGGTTAAGATGTTATTTATGCTTGTGTTTCATAATAAGTGGTACAAAATTAACAAATAATAGATTATAAAACACATCATGAAATACATAGATTGACATAAACACTCAAGCTAGGTTTTAAAAAAAGAAAAGAAAATCAAAGGTGAAGAAGTTGAATTCACTATGTGGAAGAAATAGGAATAAGTGGAGAGTAGTGGCTCATATGGCATAATAACAAAACTCTTATATGTCAAATTATAAAAAAAATAATAAATGGTTGATAGGCCAAATGTTTCATGGCCTACATAGATTTTCCAAAAAATTTCTTATGAATTAAGTTGAACCGCATAAGTTGCACCAGGCATTTTCTTTGGCCCAAATCTAATAAAATTTGAGTTAAAAAATGCTTAACAATAAGCATGAACATTAATATCACAAGACAAAATTTTATTTTTCAATATAATGTACCTATCCTCTATCCAAAAATTGTTATTAACATTTTTTTTCTCAAGTTTTCTATTAAGAATACATAGTAATTTGATATTGAAAATCATAATAATTTGATCCAAAAACGTAATAGATTTTGAGGAGCTTTCATCCAACTTCTATGAAGAATTATTTCTAGGAACAACTTTTGCTTTGGCCACACCAACGAATGTGGATAGTTTAATGACTCTCCCGATGTTTCTTTGATTCAGAAATTAGTTTCACCATTGGAACAGTTCAAAGACCATCCATTTATTCCGCATAAAGCAATTATTTGCATTATATTTTTATTGTAGATTGCAAAAATGTAATTCCAATAAATAATTGTTATAACATAAACTATTTATAAAATGGAACAAATCATGCACTGATCAATGTTTTGGTTTTGAGTTACTTTAGTTTATCCCTCCTTGATAATATGGTCGATAGTAATTTAGATTAATTAAAGCTAATAGATAGATCTTTCAAGGTGGTTTTATAGATTGGTCAGATAATAATACAACTAGTTTTAGTTGGTTAAATGGTTGTTTGAAGGGTGGCGTGAATATTATCTAAAGGAGTTGGTGTAGATAGTCTTACACTTAGATCACATATAAATTTCTCTACTATTTCTTAGTCATATATGTTTCTTACAAGTAAATAAAGCATCCTTTAAACATGATTGAAACATAACACATACTTTATGGAGGCTACTAGATTAAGCATGAATTTTAATGCATTTTGGAATTAGAAACTTTCATCACATATGACATTTAAAAGCACGAACAAATAGGCACCGTTAAATTTCTCTATTGTTTCTTTGTCAAGTATGCTTCTTACAAGTAATTAAAGCATCATTTAATTATGATTGAAACATAACACATACTTTATGGAGGCTACTAGATTAAGCACGACTTTTAATGCATTTTGAAATTAGAAACTTTCATCACAGATGACACTTAAAAATATGAACAAATGGGTACAGTTAAATTTCTCTACTATTTCTTTGTCATATACACTTCTTACAAGTAATTAAGGCATCCTTTAAACATGATTGAAACATTACACATACTTTATGGAGGCCACTAGATTAAGCATGAATTTTAATACATTTTGGAATTAAAAACTTCCATCACATATGTTATTTGAAAATATGAACAAATGGACACAATTAAATTTTTCTACTATTTCTTAGTCATATATGCTTCTTACAAGTAATTAAAGCATCTTTTAAACATGATTGAAGGATAACACATACTTTATGTAGGCTACTAGAATAAGCATGAATTTTAATGTATTTTGGAATTAGAAACTTTCATCACATATGACATTTAAAATATGAACAAATAGATACTGTTAAATTTCTCTACTGTTTCTTTGTCATATACTCTTCTTATAAGTAATGAAAGCATTGTTGACCTCATTTTTAGAATGAGCTCTCAACTTCTCTATCTTAGGCATATGACTCCTCTTAGACACTAAGAGTTCCATAGTCTTAAGACACTTTTAGTGATTAGGTGAACACTTAACCTAACCCTAGAGACTTAAAATAGTTAGCCATAGGAATTGGTTATGCCTTAGGGGTACTAGGAAACTTGTCTACCATATAGCTTAAACCCAATCTTTGCTTCCTTCCTTCAAATTCAAATTAATCTCAAATTCAAATCATAAATCAAATCTAAATCAAACCTTAAATCAATTTCGACTCAATTGATTTTCTCAAATCATGAATCAAATCTCAAATGATTGAAACCCATGATCAATTCCAAATCCAAAATCTTTCCTAAGCCCTTTTGATTTCATCTTAAGGAATTAGCTTAAATCAAATTGAAATCACTTAAAACTCAAAAGATTTTCTCATAACACATTTATATTCTCATTTATATTCACAAATATAAATTCAAATGACCAAAATCAATTTAAAATTCAAATCCAAAGCCAACCAAAATCTAACCTATACCCTTTCAAGTCAAATTCTTGAACTTAGTCAAATCATTCTCAAATCAATCCAAAACTTTTGGATTTTCTCTTCAAACAATCATTCCTTCAATCACAAACTAAATATAAATACAAACTTCAACCATCAAATCAAAATCAAACTAATCAAAATCAAACCCATGTTCATTCTTTGAACTTGAAATTGTCAAATGAATCAAAACCCATTTGACTCCAAATCACTTGCAATTGAATTTATATTTCAATCATAAGTATATATGTGAGTTTAACCAAGCTTGAATCAAGCTTTGATCAAGCCAATCAACTCACTTAGGCTCACTTGACCCAAAGTGACCTAAAACACCTATTTGAATCAAATTCTAATCCTACCCAAATTGGATTGAACTAAGCCCATCTAAGCCTTACATTGTGAGCAACAATCATCTTAGGATGATCAATCACTCAAATTGGATCAAACCAAGTCAAACCTAGCCTTTGACTGAAAATTTGACCCAAATGAAACCCAAACTAGCCAAAATTTATCATAGGCCAAATTGATTGAAACCATTGATCTAGACCCATTCTAAATCAATGTTTGGACTTGACCAAGTCATCATTTGAGCTAAACTTTTGGTCACTTGACTAAGTTGACCTAAAAAGCTAAAATGAGTCAAATCTTGATCCAAGCCAAATTGATTGCAACCAATGGGTCAAATTCATTCTAAATCGCTTGTTAAACTTGACCAAAGCCTCAATTGGCCAACTAAACCCAACCTAGCCCAATTGTCCATGAACCTATCTTGACATAAAAGGTTAAATCAACTTGAAATAAAATCAAATCAAAATTAATTGAAATAAAAGCTTGCAATACATTTCAAAAGTTAATTTAAATCAAAGCTTGCAATACATTTCAAATGATCAACCAAGCCTAAACCAACCCATGACCTAACCCAATTGGGTCAAATGGGTCAAATTGATCAACTTGACCCATTTGACCTAAGTGAACTCAAATGAGCCAAAACCAAATATAAACCAAATTGAACCAAACCAATGATACCAAAACACTTTAAATGGTCATATGAACTTAACCCAACCCTTAGTTTGACTTAATTTGATCAATTGGTCAATTTAACCCAAGTTGACCCATTTTTGACCTAAATGAGTCTACTTGAGCCAAATCATATCAAATCAACTCCAAATTCCTTGAAATTTGGCCCAACCTATTTTTGAAACATCTCAAATCTGGCCAAATCAAAACCAAAGCCAAATGACCATTTTACCCTTGGGTCAAAGGATAACCCATGACCAAATTCACTTGAAATTTGGCCAATTTCTTTTCATGGCCACTTGGCATCCTCCTAGTGGACCAAATGGACACTAAGGAGGGTGGTGAACATGACCCAATGGGTTTGGGTCAGCCATGACCAAACCCAAGGCCAAACCGACCCTCAATAAAAAATTCTCCACTGGATCACCTCCCACACTCATTTAACACATGTGCACCTCCTCCATTCCACTCCTCTGCCAAAATCGAACCACATGGAGCTCCTAACAACCCAAGCAACCCATTCAATCAAGGCAATTGATCAAAAATGGAAGAACAAGCTTCGGTCGCTCGATTCAAGTAGGGGGATCATTTCCAATCGAACTATGACTCTTGCATTCGATTGAGCTCAGAGGATTGAAAGTAAGCATTCACAAAGTTCCCTAAGCATTTTCAAGCTCTCCAATTTCTCTCGCTTTTATAGTCAAATAGGGAGGTGAGGGAATATCCAACTTGCTCAATTCTCAACTAAACCTCACTACCTTGCAAGCACCATCAAGGCATCGAGCTCACCCAAGGTGTTTTCCAAGCATCCCAGCCATGGAAGGGAGACCTAGACTAAAGTCGCAAGCCACAGGGAGCCTGGTCAATTAGAGATCCACTTCAAATCAAACCTAAACCTTCAAATGGCTTTCTGTCTCCACTGGGACCTAAGCT
>JAKCPB010000247.1:0-67713 GCA_021442155.1 Cymbidium sinense | reverse complement strand
TTTTAGAAGCAACTCATAACCTCATCATATAGCCTAAGACATAAATAAGATAATTAAAGATTTAGCAACCCCTTAGCTATATTGTTGTATGTTTCACATCATGCATGCATATTCTTTCTCTCTTGAACATGAAGGATCTCCATCCTTGCACGATAAAATAATGCTTGACTTGTGAGGGCATCCATTATGGTGGAGAACACCTTCTAGGATTTGACCCATAACCTATTTCATCATGCATTTAGGCATAAGAAATCCTAAAGCCTCTATCAAAATGATGTTTAAATGAAATAAAATTTGAAACAATTTTGCATCTATAGATTAAGTCATATGCTCATACCACTCATGCTCTAGTCTCTTAGGGAGTGTGTTTAGGACTTTAGTCTCTTTCTAATTAAATAACTACCCTAGCTATCTTGCAATTCATAAGACTAGACTACATGGTTTTAAAATTGTAAGAGGAGTTAGGCGGCACTAAATTATAAGTCAAGAAGTCGACAATTTATTCTCTCTTGTGGAGGTAAACCCTTATGTCCACTGCTTAGATTTGTCATGGTTTAGGGTCATACTAAAGCTCCTAGATTTAGGATCTGAGGTAGCTATTTCCTTGAGCTATGAGCATAAATCTCACCTCTTAGGCATCCCCACAACCTTGTGTTGGTGGATTATAAGCCTAGTAATCTAATTAAATTTCAACTCAAAACATATAAATCTCCTCAACTTCAAAATTATAAAGCCCAACCATAAGATAAATTGGAATGCTCACTAGGCTTCCTAGTATCATGAGCATTTCCTACTTATTTCATTTGAATTCCAAAAATAAGTCTTCTCTTGAACTTTCCCAATTGATTTTCCAAATACAACTAATCCTTTGATAGTCTAACCTTGAAATCTTTGGAGATGATATTTGTCTACTTTAATCGAGTATTCTTAGGAAATTTCATTTCTAAGATGTAATTAACTATGGAGGCTTGCCTCCATAGAAATTTAAGAACTGGTTTAATATAAATCCTACTTTATTCATCCATATAAAGTAGGGAAAAATCTGGTACATTGAAGACCCATCATGCCTTAGGTCTTTATTACATGATTAGGTCTATTGTAGGGTGATGCCTATCTTTTCAAGATATTACATCATACCTCAATGTTGTACCCGATCACCTCAAAAGTACCCCCCCTCACCAAAATAAACACCACAAGGCCCTCTACTTGTTCATTGAATCATCTCAACATCATCCTTTCTTTTGGAGTTTGGAGATGTCGATCCTCAAGTAGGAAAGGGTTCTTAGACTCATAATGTTGATTGATACACGTCAACGAACTCTAGATAGCTATATTTGCCAACATCCACTATAATGTAAAGAGAGTTGTGCCGGTCATCCCTAGAGTAAGTCTTCATCCAATGTAACTCTTAAGATATCTTTTGAGTGGAATTTCTCCTCTTTAGTAGTGGTCAGTTGAGCTAAGCATATCTCTAGATCAAGTAAGGCCTTGATTAGAGATTCCCTCATCTTTTCGGATAAGATAAGGTCATCATATATGCTTAACTTGGTTGGAAACTTTCTAAGGTGAGCTAGGACATTGTAATCAACTCTGGCTTGGTCCTCCATAAGCATATCCTTGGGTGGAGCATCTTATGGAGAGACTATCTGCTAACTAGAACCAATGACTTACTTACCCTTATCCAAAAGTGCTATCTTAGGAGGTAGAACTTTAGCACTACATAGATTGACTTCCGTAACTTCTTGGAATGATGAGCTTATGGAAAGTTCTACCTTCTCATCGAGCATACCTACAACTTCTCCTATGGGATCCTCAGAGTCAGTTGACTCCAAGTCAATCTCAAGAGGTGAACCTAATTGATTCAAAGAAGGATAGTCTGACTCTGAATTAGAAAGGAAAGGATCAAAACTACTAGAGTTATTATTTTTATTTAGACGAGAGCTTTCAATAATAATAAAATTAAGAGAGTAGACAATATATAAGTAGAATCAGCTTTCTTCTTTAATTTATTTTTGGGTGGAGGTACATGATAGAAATCAAGTAAACTAAGCAGAGTTAGGTATTTAGTGCTCTTATCTACAGATACAACATTCATCTTTATAAGAGGAGCTAGTAGAAGAGGTGGTAGTAGGTGGGAGAATCTTGGACTGGGATGGTGGCCACTATTGGACTATCCCAGGCAAGTATGGTAGGCTACTACTACTGTTGGGCTGTCACCCTTCCCGAATTTTCCTTTGCAACTAGCAAACCTTCCTTAGTGTTGGAGGTTTGAGCTATTTCTGGCACCTACAAGGAAGGCTTCTTGATCTTAGAAATGATCTTTTTAAAGGTTTGGGATAGGGATATATCCTATCCTTGTTTGTTCTTAAGAGGACCAAGTATCCCCAAGGATTACTCTAACAATTGGATGGTTGTGCTAATAAGTATTCCTTAGGGATAACTTGGCTCCCAACTTGTATCTGCACTCAAGCTAGTCCTTAAAAGTAATACAATCCTCTAAGAAATGGCCTAACATGGTGGTAGGGGTAGTAGCTAGGATCATCGCTCTTGCCCATTTCCTCTGGCCTCTTAGGCTCTCATAACAGAAAGTCAGGTTTCTTTAAGAGATTCTGAAAGATTTTCCTAACTACCTCCCTCTTGAATGAATATGGATTATTCAATCTATTGGAAATAGGTGGAAAGTAGCTACGGTGATGGATATGAATCTCTTGGGTAGGTGGGAGTGGAAATGGTCATTAAGTGATGGTATGTTGGCGAGGTGGTGCAAAGGAGGTGGCAAAAGAGGAGCTAGTCTCTCATCTTGAACTCGGCTACTTCCCCTGTCCACGCCCCTGCTTCTTCTCAAACACCTTCCTTGGGCCTAGATGATTGGTGGGAAAAGGCAACTATTTGGCTTCCTCTTGTAGGCTAGCTGCCTTGTTGATTAATTTATGAATGTTTTGATGGTAAAGCCCTTAAGCATGAAGCGATTGGGCCATAGATATTCTTGAGAAGAATCACAATGGCATGCTATTTGGACATGGTTGGTTTTTATGCTCGGGTTACCACGAGAATGTAATCAACAGGGACTCATTGAGTTTCTGTTTCTCTACAATGAGGTTCTTCTATCACCCTCTAAAAAAAATCTTGATGAAGAGGTGCTCCAACTCGAAAAGTCTTCACCGAACCATTGGCGATTGTATCAATCAAATGCAACACGAGGTAATGAAAAGCGAAGAGGTGCATTGCTACCACCGGTGTTACAGCACCTCTAAAGTGTGCAATGTGTTATCATGGGTTCCCACCATCAAAGATCTTGAAGGATGGTGGCACAAAATCCTAAATAAAATAAAAACTAAATAAAAAACCTAAACCTAAAAATAAACCTAAAATTAATAAAATTAAAACCTAAACCCTAAACTAAAAAACCTAAACCTAAAATAAAAAAATAAAATAAACATAAACCTAAAAAAATAAACTAAACTAAAATAATTAAAACCTAAACCTAAACCTAAACCCTAAAAATAAAATAAAAATAAACTAAAATAAACCTAAACCTAAACCAAAAAAAAAAAAATAAACCTAAAATAAAACCTAAAACTTAAACCTAAAAATAAAATAAAACCTAAACTATTCCTAAAAATAAAATAAACCCAAAGATAAAATAAAAATAAAATCAACTAAAAATAAACAAACCTAAAATAAATAAAATAAAAAAACCTAAACTAAAATAAAAAAAATTAAAATAAAATAAACTAAAATAAAAAAAAATAAAAAATAAATAAATAAATAAAATAAAATAAACTCAAATAAATAAAATAAACTAAATAAACCTAAACTACTAGTTTAAATTTTTTTAAAAAAAACCTAAAAACACTAAACCTAAACCCTAAAATAAACCCTAAACCCTAAACCTACAACCCTAAACCCTAAACCCTAAAACCCTAAACTCTCCCTAAACCCTAAACCCTAAACCTAAACCTAAACTAAACCCTAAACCACTACCCAAACTAAACCACCCAAACAAACCTAAACTAACCTAAACCCTAAACCCCAAACCCAACACTAAATTAACCCTAAACCCCAAACCCTAAGAATGGGAAAACCTTGATGGCGAACATCACCATCAACTATGCTCGGTCAGAAGATCTGGAGGTGAAGGCAATGGTTATCACGGTGGTGGTGGGGATCCGGAGGTGTTGGTGAATATGGAGGTGGTGGTTGGAGCAGTGGTGGTTATGGAGGTGAGAGGAGCGATGAAAGTTACAGCCATGGTGGTGGCAGAAGGAGAGATCGGGGATATGATGGTGGATCCCTACTTGAGAGGGGTTGGTTCTTAATGGAAAGCGAGAACAATCGATCACTTATGGAACTGTCTTTACAGTAGAGACGATTCTACTTATCTTAGGGTTATGATTTGCTCTATGGGTGCTCATTTTTATCTATGTTGTCTTTGTCTTAGAAAACTTGGTGCTACTTGGTTGATGAAATTGAAAAGAAGAAATGTTGAATCAATTTGTTCTCTATTAAAAAAACCTTAAACCCTTAACCTAAACCCTAAACTAAAACTTAAACCCTAAACCTAAAATGTAAATAAACCCTAAACCCTAAATCCTAAACCATAAACCCTAAACTAAACCCTAAACCTAAACCCCAAACCCAAAACCCTAAACCAAAAAACCATAAACCCCAAACCCTAACCTAACCTAAACCCTAAACTAATACTAAACCCTAAACCCTAAACTATCCCTAAACCATAAACCCTAAACTAAACCTTAAACCTTGAATAAAGATGTCATTAAAAGTAGATCTAAAGATTGACCTAATCCTAACATAGTTATGGTAGCTAAAGAAAATATCTTTAAGAGACTTTCCCTTGATTATTAGAGATTTGAATACAAACCCTAACCTAAATCATATTATAATACCATATATTAAATTATAATCTAGCATCATATATTTGAGCATGTAGTGATGTGTTTTTAGATGTTATAAGATGTTTTGAAATGTTTTAGTATATTATGGTATTGTACTCTATAGTCTATATTAATATAAATCATAAAAAAATTGATTTAATAAATCAGATGATGAAATTTGTTAAATTTGAAGTGGGAATTAGGTTGTAGTACCAAAGGTGTGCTATGCCACTTGTAGTCTAAAAAGTTAGATTTTATGTTCAAAATAAATATTATATGTTGTAGCTAAACCTAAACCTAAATAAAAATAAAATAAAATAAAATAAAACCTAAACTAAAACCTAAACCTAAACCTAAACCTAAAAAATAAAATAAAATAAAAAAATAAATAAAACTAAAAAATAAAAAATAAAAAAATAAAACTAAAATAAAAAAATAAAAACTAAATAAAAAATAAAATAAACTAAAATAAAAATAAATAAAATAAAATAAAATAAATAATACTAAACCTAAATAAAATAAACCTAAAATAAAATAAAAAAAATAAAAACTAAAATAAACTAAAATAAATAAAATAAACTAAACCAAACTAAATAAACTAAACTAAATTAATAAACCTAAACTTAAATAAACTAAACCTAAACTCTAAATAAAATAAAATAAACTAAAATAAACCTAAACTAAACTAAAATAAAACCCAAAAACCTAAAATAAAATAAACTACCTAAAAAATAAAATAAACCTAAACCTAAAATAAAATAATACCTAAAAATATAAACTAAATATAAACTAAAATAAACTAAAATTAAACCTAAATAAAACCCTAACCCTAAACCTGATCTAAACCTAAACCTAAACCTAAACCCTAACCACTAAATAACCACAACCAACCCTAAACTCAAACTAAAACCCTAACAAACCTCACAACCCTAAACCCTAAACCCACCACTAAACCTAAACTACATAAAATAAACCTAAAATAAATAAATTAAACTCTACATGGTAAATAATAAAATAACCTAAAACTAAACCTCCTAAACTAAACCTAAACCTAAACCTCTAAACCTAAATAAATAAATAAAATAAACTTCTATATAATAAACATAAAATAAAACCTAAATAAAATAAAACTAAATAAAATAAAATAAATAAAAAAATATAAACTAATTTAAAACCTAACTAGATAAACCTAAAATAACCTAAACTAATAAAAATAAATAAACCTAACCTAAATAAACTAAACCAACTAAATAAAATAAAATAAAATAAACCTAAAATAAATAATAAACCTAAAATAAAAATAAATAAATAAACTAAACTAAAAATAAAACTTAAAATATAAATAAACCTAAACCTAAAATAAAATAAAAAAAAATAAAAAAAACTAAAAATAAACTAAACCAATAAAATAAAATAACTAAATAAATAAAAAAATAAATAAACTAAACTAAATAAAATAATAAAACCTAAATAAAAAAATAAACCTAAAACCTAAACTAAATAAATAAAACCTAAAATAAACAAATAAAATAAAAAATATAAATATAAATATAAATAAAACAAACCTAAACTAAACCTAAACTAAAAAAATAAAATAAAAATAAAATAAACTAAAATAAAATAAATAATAACCAAAACTAAATAATAAATAAAATATAAAATAAACATTAATAAAATAAAGCTAAATAAAAAAATTAAAATAAACCAAAATACTAAATAAAAAAACTAAATAAAAATAAATAAAATAAACTACCAAATAAAAAAAAACCTAAACCTAAAATAAAATAAAATAAAATAAATAAAATAAACTAAATAAAAATAAAATAAACCTAAACCTAAACCTAAAATAAATAAAATAAAATAAACTAAAATAAACCTAAACTAAATTAAATAAACCTAAACCTAAAATAAAATAAAAACCTAAAAAATAAAAACTAAACTAAAAAAACCTAAACTAAAAATAAATTAAAATAAACCTAAACTAAAAATAAACCTAAAATAAAAACTCTAAACTCTGATCTCTAACCCTAAACTCACAACTCCCTAAACTTACCCTGACCCAAATCCTAAACCCTAAACCCTACCCAATCCTAAAAACCTACCCTAACCATAACCCTAAACATCCCTAAACCCCCCAGGCCACCCTCCAAACCCTAAACCCTAAACCTAAACCACAAAAATTAAACCTAAACTAAAAAATAAAAATATAAATAAATAAACCTAAACCTAAATAAAATATAAAATAAAATAAATAAAAACATAAACTAAACCTAAACCTAAACTTAAATAAAAATAAACTAAATAAAATAAAATAAATAAAATCTAAATAAACTAAATAAAATAAAATAAACCTAAAAATAAATAAACTTTAAAAAAATTGACATAAAATAAAAATAAAATAAAATAAATAAAATAAACCTAAAAAATAAACCTAAATAAATAAAAAAAAACCTAAAATAAACAAAATAAACTCTAAACCTAAACTAAAATAAATGAAACTAAAATAATTAAAACCTAAAATAAACTAAACCTAAACCCTAGTAAATAAATAAAGTAAAATAAAATAAACCAAACTAAACTAAAAATAAAACATAAAAATAAACTAAAATAAAACCTAAACCAAACCTAAAATAAAATAAAAACCTAAACCTAAACCTAAAATAAAAATAAAACCTACTAAAGATAAAATAAAATAAACTAAACTTAAAACATAAACATAAAAACCTAAATAAAATAAAATAAACTAAATAAATCTAAACTAAATAAAATAAAAATAAACCTAAATAAAAATTAAAAAAATAAATAAATAAACTAAATAAACCTAAACCTACTTGGTTTGCTAAATTTAAAATAAATAAAAACCAAACACCTAAATCTGACCCTACCTAGCCTAAAACTAACTACTACCAAAATACCCCAAACCTAAAACCCTGACCACACTGAGCCACTAAACCCAAATAAATGTTACCACCTGAGCCACTGACTAACCCTAACCTAAACCTAAACCAAACTGATACCCAACCCTTAAAACTTAAACCACTGAGCCCATCACTCTAAATCCTCCTAACTGATCCTGGGCCCTCCTCCCTACCCTCCACAACCCTCCTAAACCTAACCACTATAAAAAAAAACTAACTAAATAAATCAACCTAAATAAATAAAATAAAATATAAATAAATCATAAACCTAAATAAATAATAAAACTAAAAAATAAATAAAATAAACTAAATAAACTATAAATAAAATAAATAAAACCTAAACCTAAATAAAATAAAATAAAAAAAATAAAATAAAAAATAAAATAAAATAAACCTAAAAATAACTAATAAACCTAAACTAAACCTACTAAATAAATAAATAAACTAAAAAACCTAAATAAATTAAAAATAAAACCTAAAATAAATAAATAAAAAAAAATAAAATAAAACCTAAACTAAACTAAAATAAAAAATAAAACTTAAACCTCAAATAAAAATAAAAATAAAATAAACTAAAAAAAAACCTAAACCTAAAATAAATAAAATAAAAAATAAACTATAATAAAATAAACCTAAAATAAAAAAAATTAAACTAAATAAAAATAAAAATAAATAAAATAAAAAAATAAAATAAACTCATAAATAAAAAATAAACTAAATAAATGTAAATAAAACCTAAAACCCCAAACCTAAATAAACTCTAAATAAACCCTAAACTAAACCCTAAGAATGGTAAACCTGACAAACATCACCATTAACAATCACAGATCTAGTGGAGGCAAAGTCGAGGTGGTGGTTATCAAGTGGTGGTGGGAATCTAGAGTGCTGGGAGGATATGGAGGTGGTGGTAGCAGTGGTAGTTATGGAGGAGGAGCGATGGAGGTTACATGGTGGTGAGGAGGAGGGGATTGAGGGGATATGATGGTGGCTAAGAATAAGAATCAAATCTGCTGCCTATGGAATGGTGTCTTTAAAGTTGCGATGATTCTACTTATCTAGGGTTTTTGATTTGCTCTATGGTGCTCATTTTATATGTCATAAATCCTATAACTTGGTGCTACTTGGTTGATGAAATTAAAAGAAGAAATGTTGAATATGAATTTGTTCTTAAAAAAAATTAAACCCTAAATGAACCCTAAACCCTAAACCCTAAACCTAAAACCTAAACCACAACCTAAAACCTAAACCTAAAAAATAAATAAAACTTAACTAAAAATAAACTAAACCTAAAAAACTAAAATAAATAAACTAAACTAAATAAAAATAAAAAATAAACCTAAGTAAAAATACATAATGAAATAAACTCAAATAAATAAAAAATAAACTAAATAAACTACCATTTACCAATTTTTAAAAAAACTAAACTCAAATCTAAACCTAAATCCTAAACCCTAAACACTAAACTACTAAACCTAAACCCTAAACTACCTAAACCTACCACAAAACCTAACCAAACCTACCCACAAACACTAAACCTCCTACCCTCTCTACCACATCTCTCTAAACCCCATAAAACCATAAACCCAACTCCTAAACTAAACCTAAACCTATACTGAACTAAACCCAAACCCTAAACCCTAAACTGAGCTACTGACTAATAAACTAACTCCCTGAGCTCCCTGACCCCAAATAGGCCACTACCTCCTGGGCCTTACCTAAACTATCCTCCCTAACCACAACCCACTAACTGATCACCAACCTACCCTAAACCTGACTCACTACACACTGACCCTCTGGGCCCTAAACCCTAAACTCCCTAAACCTCCCTGGGCCTCCCTAAACTTGACCTAAACCTAAACTAAAGAGAAAAATAAAATAAATAATACTATTAATAAAATAAAATAAAACCTAAATAAAACCTAAACCTAATTAAATAAAATAGATAAAAACTAAAATAAAATAAATAAAACCAAAGAAACTAAAATAAATAAAAATAAATAAAAATAAAATAAAATCCTAAACCCTAAATAAAAAATAAACCTAAACCCTAAACTAATCCTAAACCACAAACTAACCTAAAACTACCAACCCTAAACCTACCAAACCCTAAACCTAAATACCCTCTCTAAACCCACTTAAACCTAAACCCTAAACCTAAACTCCCAAACCACTAAACCCAACCTAAACTCTAAACCCACTCTAAACCCTAAACCCTAAACCTAACCCTAAACCCCAAACTAAACTAAACCCTAAACCCTAAACTAATCAGAATGGGAAAAACCTTGATGGCAACATCACCCATCAACCCCTAGAGGTCTGGCTTGAGGTGAAGGTTGAGGTGGTGATTATCCACAGTGGTGGGGGATCGGTGGGTGGATATGGAGGTGGTGAGCTGGTGGTTATGGAGGTGAGGAGTGATGGAGGTTATGCGTGATGGTGGAGGAGAGATCTGGGATATGATGGTAGATCCTACTACTGAGAGCGGGTGGTTGATTTGAATTGAGAAACTAAGAACAACCAATCGATCTACTACTTATGGAATGTGTCTTTACAAAGTTCTACTTATCTAGGGTTTTGATTTTCTTTAAGTTTTTCATTTATATCATGTCATCTATCTTAGAAAACTTGGGTGCTACTGGTTGATTAAATCAAAAGAAGAAATGTTGAATATGAATTTTCTCTATTAAAAAACCTCAAATCTAAACCCTAAACCCTAAACTAAAACTTAAACCCTCCTAAACCCTCTAAAACCTAAACCCCAAACACTAAACACTAAACCTAAACCCTAAACCCTAAACCTAAACCTAAACCCACCCTAAACCCTACCCAAACTAAACCTAAAACCCTAAACCTAAACTAAACCTAAAACCATAAACTCCTAACCCTAAACCTAAACTAAACCCTAAACAACCCAAACTAACCTAAACCTTGAATAAAGATGTCATTAAATAGATCTAAATAATGACCTAATTCTAATTATGGTATCTAAAGAAAATGTCTTCAAGAGACTATCCTTGACTATTAGAGATTTGAATACCCTAAACCTAAATCATATTATAATACCATTTATTATAGTATAATGTAGCATCTTATATTTTAGCATGTAGTGATGTGTTTTTGGATGTTATAAGATGTTTTGAAATGTTTTAATATATTATGGCATTGTTCCCTATAGTTTATATTAATATAAATCATAAAAAATATTGATTTAATAAATCAGATGATGAAATTTGTTAAATTTGAAGTGGGAATTAGGTTGTAGTACTAAAGGTGCTTACCACTGTAGTCTAGAAAGTAAGATTTTATGTTCAAAATAAATATTATATGTTGTAGCAAAGTGTAGCATCATATATCATAATATATTATTAGCATTTTAAATTCTTTCAATATTTTACAATCATGCCTGAGCTACACTAGCATTATTTATGAAAATGTTGACTTAGACTTTAAAATGGTGGAATTTGGCCAAATTCATAATAGGTAGAGCATGGCATCATAATATATTATTTCAATTTAAAATATGTAATTGATACAACTAAAATATATAATTTTTTTATTATTTAGACTAATTTTATGATTTTTTATCTTAAGCAATTCCTTATGATGTGATATGCAATATAATATAATATAATATGTTATAGTGTATTATAATATAGGATGCCATAACATAGTAGCATCATGCATTATAGCATACTATTGTGTATTACTACTTGTCGTTTAGCATATTTTAGTTTGTATAGTATGATGTAGTACAGTTTGTATTGGTATAATTCATAAATATATATTTATAGAGATTATGGGATTTGGCCAAATATAAAGTAAGCTTTGGGAACATCATTGGGTGTGCGATGGTGTGTCATTTAATCAAAAGAATGGAATTTTGCATCCAAAATAAATGTTCATTTTAAACCAAAATTTATAAATTTTTTTTGCTTAAAGGGATTCATTTTAAGGTGTAATGTAAGATATATTATATGAAAGCATATTAAAATATAATGTACATAACAATATAGCTTCATATATATATGAATGTGGTGGTATGTTACTAAATGTTATGGTACATTTTAGTATGTTTTACTTTTGTTATAATATATTGGGTCAAAACTCACAAAAATGTTAATTTGAAGGTTGAGATGGAAGAATTTGGTCAAATTCACATCACACAAAAGAAGCAACACCAAAATTGCTGTACCATTTCTAATAGAAAAATAACAATTTTACATAAAAATGAACATTATTCATATTTTTTGAAAAATTTTGTTATTTGTTCCTTTTAAGTGATTCTAATGAGGTGTAATGTTAGGGATATATTATATTAGCAATTATAATATAACATCATATATTATAATATAACATCATATATTATAATATAATATAGTGTGTTAATTCACAATATAATGTTTAGCATGATATTGTGTAGTTTGAGCTTGCACCATCACAAATCATAAAATATTGATTACAATGTTAAGATGTAATTTGATCCAATACATTGTTAGGCTTTTGGTTGAAGTATTAAAGGTGTGCATAAGAGAAGAAATAAGATTTGATGGGAATTCCATGCCAAGGACATGGAGGGAGATTTTCTAGGGGATCACACATGCATTGGAAATGACATGTGAGGGGTTTTTGTTAAGGGAATAAAATAAGAAAATATGCTGGGGATATGGTTTGAATTTGATTTGATTATATGATTTATGGAAAGAAGATCCCTTAGGTATAAGAATCTATATTCCATTGAGGATTATGATTGAATTGACTTTAATTTGTTCTATTTTAATTGATGTGGAGGCACATATGCTAGAGATATGGGCTCGAGTCTACTAGGGATCGGGTATATGAACCTTCTACTAGAGAAGCAGGTTCGGGATATCCACTAGGGATTAAGATTTGAGTTTGATTTCATAAGTTTGTGTGGGGATGTATCCGCTAGGAATAAGAGTTTGGTTAGATTTCTTTGATTTAGACTATATTGGGGAAGTTGGTTTAATTTGGCTCCACTAGGGAGGTTGGTTTTAAATTTGAATTATTTGCTTGACATATTTATATATGATTTGGGGCTCCACTGGGAGAAGGGTAAGATTTAACTCCACTGGGGAAAATCATGTTAGGTTTAATTTAATCTGAGTTAATGTATAGGCCTTGTTGGTGTGCGATGGACCCTTGAGAAGGGCTATATCGCCTTGACCTACCTCAGTTTACAAATCCAAAGTGATAGTCTACCATGGGGGTAGAGCTAGCCAACCTAAGGGGTTGCCTTTTACGTGTGCAAGGTTGTGCTAGGAAGAAGGTGTAGCAGACTTACAACTTCCTAAGTGAGGAACAACTGTTGGGGTGACCTATTGGATGCACAACAAATCGAATCTAACCTAGGGCGAATACTGAGTCAATGCCGCTAGGGACATATGTTAACTCAAAAGTAGTCAGGATTAGTTTTATTTTAATTTCATGTGATTTGATATGGTTTATTTTGGTTTAGTTTGATTTTGAATTGAGGGAATATCCATTGTGGATGTGAGCTCGGTCAAATTTGATCAATTTAATTTATCAACCATGTCGGTGTGCGATGGACCCACTAAGAAGGGGCTATATCGGACTTGTCCAATCTCAAATTTACAAATCCAAAGGAATAGTTTACTAGCCATGGGGGAGAGCTAGCCAACCTAGGGGGTTGCCTTTCAGTGTGCAATAGCTGTGCTAGGAAGAAGTTGCAAACTTACATCTTCTAAAGTAAGGAACAACTACTGGGGTGACTTGTTGGTAGCACAAATAGAACTACATAAGGCCCTCTTGAGTGAATCAGGGACTTATATCAACTCAAGAGTAGTCATTCCTATAGGGGTTTTGCTAAAGCCTAAAGATAGGATGCTACTTGGGAAAATGTATCGCTAAAATGTCCTCTAATCCATAAGTGAATATATATTTTGTTTATATGTTTGTGACCATTGGTATCACGGACCACAGAAGGGGCTATGTGTTAACTTATCTCATTTAGACCAAGAAGAATGCACATCAAAATGGATTCTCTAACCACGGGGTGGTTACTAGGAAAGGGAAAGTCAATCGTAACTCGGGGAATGTATAAATGGGTTGAAAGGATGTGATCCAAATATAATGCCCATAGGGGAGATCTTTGCTAGGGGCATTATCTTGAGCCACAGAAAGCTATAGCCAGTGGCCAACTCAAGGAGAAAGTGTAGACTTACATCGCCATGAGTGGTGTATCCTAAGGTGCGAAACCAACCTAAGGTGTATCCATCAGCATGAGTGAGAGCCAACCAACCTAAGGTGTCTGGGTGTGCAACATGATCTAGAAAGAAAGTGTGTAGCTACAACTTTCCAAGTGTTACTAATCATTAAGATAGTCTATCATTCGACATGCTATTTGACCTATAATGACTACTAAATAGGGAGCTCGAGGAAGGCTGGACCCAGACTTGAAGCAGTCAGGAGGGAAGGAATTGCTAGGGACTTATCCTAAACTTCAAATATACTTGACCCAATCAGAGCATAGATGCTAATCTAAGAAGAATGCATACCAGACTCACATTCTCTTAAACATAAACAACATGAGGTAGCTTACCGGCCACACAGTAAGGCCTACCAAACTAAGAAGGCATTCGTCAGTGTGCAGTAGCCAAGAAAGGAAGGAAAGCATAGCAGACTTACATCCTCCAAAGTAAGAACACCACTGGGGTAACACACTAGGAGGGTAGCACATCAGCCCGACCTAGAGCAGCTATTAGTGAGTACCACTAGGGGTGTTATCTCAACTCAGAGTAGTCTGAGACAAAATATATGTCTTTATTTTATATATTTGTGTGTAGTTTCTATTTGTGTTGTATTGATGAAGGATAGGATGATGCTCGGGTTCCTTACACCTACCCTAAACACATCATGATAGATTCATAAATAAGAATATTTCCAACATAGAAGAGATTGAATTTGAAATGGAATTTTCATTAATGATAATTATTTTTGAACATGATTGATAATATTTCTTTAAGTAGTGTGCATTATTTCAAAACATTGGATGCTCTCTCTTATGATTAATAAGCTGATAAGATTCTCCATGGTAGACCTTCTCTCTGCCAATGGGCCTTCCCAAGTGGTTCAAACATGCCTCCCATCTTACAACGAGCAATAATTGGTGTCCTTAAAACTAAAATAAGCTCTCCTACTTGAAAAGTTCTAGGATGGACCAACTTGTGAACTTGAATCATTTTAGCTCTATACAACTCGAGGTTTTGGCATGCCAATAGGCATCTCTCCTCCAAAACTTTGAGCTCTTCTAACCTCAACTTGACATTCTACTCTATTGTGATTTTGCTACCCACAGCTATCCTTAGTGATGCGAGTTGGACTTCTAATGGTAGAAAGGCTTGGGACCCATACACTAAGGAGAAAGGAGTAGATTGAGTTGGAGTTCTATATGTGATGCGGTAGGCCCACAAGGCTTCAACTAACTGCTCATGCCACTATCGCTTATTGTTGTCAAGTGTCTTCTTTAGTATTTGGATGAGAGTTTTGTTGAAGGCTTCTTCTAAGCTATTTGTCCTCGGGTAGTTGATGGTAAAATATCTCCAATCTATGTTGTGTCTGCGGGCAAAGTTGTTGATCTCAGTGCTCTTGAATGCAACACCATTATCAGATATAATTCTTTGAGGCACTCCGAACTTATATATGATATGGTTCTTAAAAAATTGGAGCACATGCTTAGGTGTGACCTCTCTGAGTGGAATCACCTTCGCCCATTTGGAAAAGTATTAGCGCTAAGATGAATGACCCTTGGAAAAGGAGGATCAATCGGACCCACTATTTTGTACTTGAATGGCCATGAGGCCAATGTAGGATTTAGAATGTTGGGTGGTTTGGAGACCACACCATGTATTTGACATTGGTGGCATCGCCTAGCCGTATCCATGCAATCTTTGATCATCAATGGCTAGTAGTATCCTAGTCTCTTGATCTTAGTTTTCATCTTTGGACTAGATTGGTTGGCTCCACATAATCACGAGTGTACCTTCATGATCTTGAGCTTGCTTGTCTAAATAATGTAACAATGTATGATCGGAAGATCACTAGTACAAGACATCATCCATAAGAGCATAGGAAAGTGCTCTTTGCTTCATCTGCTAGGCTTAGGACTTCTCTTAAGGTAGTTTGCCTTTATTTAGGTAATCCATGAATGGTTGCCTCCAATCTAACTCTCTGTCCTTCTTAGCAATGGCAACCTCCCCTTCAAGAGAGTACTTTTTGATGAGTTCAATATCAATAAGGGATAAGACTTGTCTATTTTGGACCTTTATTAATATGGACTCATCCTCCAGACATGTCAACTCCTTGGCACGCTTGGCTAAAGCATATGCTATGACATTCTCTAGGAATCTTATAAATGGTAACCTCTGGGATTTGGGCCAAAAACTCCATGGTGTACTTATGGTAGTGATGGAGCTTGGGCTTTATACCTTATAGGACACAGCCATTTGGTTGATAATTAGTTAAGAATCCCCAAAGATGTTGACATTATGGATGCTTAGAGTAATGGCTAACTCCATAATGGAGCAGAGACTCATATTCAGCTTCATTGTTGGTGTAAGGATTGGACAGATGATATGAGATTCTCATCACATCACGTGGAGTTAGAGAACTATTCTACTACCATTCCTACAATAGTAGATTATGGTTCTTTGCCTCTTTTAGAGGAAGTTGTTCCAACAAATTACATCTCCCAATTGTGAATGCTAGTATCCCATAAGTTCATGATTTGTTCATCGAGGGTCATCACTAAGAGGAGAGTCACCAAGAAGTGGGTGTTCTACTAAGAAATCCACTAGTACTTATCCTTTCATTGCTTGAAGGGGTACGAAGGTAATGTCAATGAGGATCATGGATTATCATGCCAACCATTGGATAGGTACCATCTCATGAGATACTATAATGGATTGATCCTAGAGATTAAGTTCACCTTATGAGGAAGCATGTAGTGCTATAGCTTTTGGGATGCAAAGATTAAAGCTAGGCAATGCTTCTCAATGGGTGGATAATTAGCCTCAGTAGGGATTAGATGATGGCTAAGGTAGTAGAGTGCATTTTCCTTCCCTTCATCATTGGCAAGCCAATAAAGCACCAAGAGTCTAATAGTAGTGTAAAGTATGAGCGGCTTGCCCAGGATAGAGTTGCTAGAATTGACGATGTCATCAGGTAATGCTTGATGTCTTCAAAGGCAAGCTCACACTTGTCATCCCAGTTAAACTTGGTATCCTTTTGACAAATGTTGAGAATGGCTAACATCTTCCTGATAGGTTGGATATAAAGCATCTTAAATACTCCAACCACCCTTGGAATGATCTGAGTTGAGTTAAACTTTTAGGTGGTGGCATTTCTAATATCGCTTTGATCTTCTCCAAATAGATTTTGATTCTCTAGTGTCAGACAACAAACCCAAGGAATTTCTCTAATGCTACTCCGAATGCACACTTTAGGGGGTTAATTTTGAGGTTAAATTATCTTAACTGTTTGAAAACTACTCTCAAGTAAAGAGAAGATCTTCCTTTTCTCTACTTTTAACCATAAGATCATTAACATAGCACCCAACTTGATGGTGAATGAATTCATTGGATATTTGAGTAATATCTGGTATGTAAGCGACATTTTAAGGTGAAAGGCATGACCTTATAGTAATAGATTGGTCGGGGTTCTAAAGTAGTGTTTCTTTCATCTTCATGGGCCATCTTTATTTGGTTATATCGGATGAGCCATCCTTGAAAGAGAAGATTAAATGAGATGAGGCAATGTCCACCATCAGCTCCGGGATTGGTAGTGGAAATTCATCTTTTGGACATGCCTTATTTAAATCACTAAAATCAATGCATATGTGAATTTGGCCATTCTTTTTTTAACTAGGATAACATTGGCTAACCAGGTAGAGTATTTCTATTTCTGGATAAATCTAGCATCGATTAGTTTCTTGACCTCATAAATGACCTATTGTTCTATGTCTAATCATGCTAGAGCTTGCTTGATATGGTTAGTAGGTTCTATTCTAGTTTATGGACCACTTGCGTTGAGCCAATCCATCTCTTCATAACTCCATGCAAAGTAGTCCTTAAACACAATCAATAGCCTAACTAAGTTAGTGGTTTTAATTTCATTCAATAACGAAGTGATGTATGTCGGCCGTGGATATTCTTTTGTTCCTAAGTTGATTTCATTGAGCTCATCGATGGTTGACTTGATCCCTTCCTTGAACTCTGGCGGTGCATCTTTAACTTCAAAATCATTTGGATCATCTAAAGTTTCTAAGCACAGCTACTCATATGAGTTAATGTGATTTGAAAAGAACCTATCAGATTCTAAATGATTGGTGATGACTAAGCAGTAATCATCATCGTTGACTGGACCTACTGTACTGAATCCTAGTCTTGGTCTTGATTGAGAGCTTATGTATTTGTTCTTCCATATTATTTTGAAGTAATTTGACCTACGCTTTGACCAAGTATGTGGGATTAACCCTTTCTTTGCTAAATTATGAACACAAGGCAAGTACAATCAAAAGGTAATTTTATTAAATCTTTATATGAATCATCCTCAAGTTCTACATCAATTTCTTGAGGATGATGCTCCCGAAAGAACCTGTCTTCACCTATGGATGACTTAGGGGCTTCCTTAACTACCAAACCCTTAGCTTTTTAAGAGGAAAGTTGGTTTAGAGCTATGGTTCCCAACTGATGCATAACTATTTCACATATAGACTTGGATACACTTATGCTTTGCTTTGGAGCCTGATATTTGTCATTATCTTGCTCAAGTGTCACCTCCAAGGGAATCTACTTGTGAGAAGAGTTGGCTGGTGTGCTAACCATATAAGACTCATCTTATGAAATAGATTTTAAGTCTATATGGATAGCAGGTGTACTCCTAGTAGCTGGGACATATCTTTTGGTAAGGAGGTTTTCCACCCCTAGGATGGCCTCTGACCTCTTCCTGGGTGGAGGTCATATCTACCCATATGTTTGAATGAATAACTATGGGTGAAATCTAATGTTAGGCTTCACTTCCTCCTCAAGTCTATTTTGCTCCCTTTTATTTTCTTTTCATTTTCTCTTTTCTTTTTTTCTTTTCTTTTTTTTATATTTTTAAACTTTGGCCAAGTTCACGAGAATAGACTTGTTGATTTTGAGGGAGGTAGTAAGTTGCATCCTCATATATCCTAACCTCATGAATTGTAAATGGCTTGAGATCTCCATTGACAGTAGATGATCCCACCTCTCACTTCATATATAATGATGTAGAGGATGGAACTATGTTGTTCTCATGTATCCATGGTTTCCCAAACAAAGTGTTGAAAGATGTATGAGTCTATAATGTGAAACTTGACGGTCTTCCAATCATCAATCTCCAAGGGCAACACTTAAGAGTCTTCTAAGCACTAAGACTTCTCTAGTCATAAGACACTTCTAACAATTAGGAAAACACTTAACCTAAGCCTAAAGACTTAGAAGGGTTAACCATAGGATTATGTTATGCCTTAGGGATTAGGATAATCCACCTACTCTACAACCCAAATCCAATCCATGTTCACATTCTCAAACCAAACCTCAAGTTCAATTCAAACATCAAATTCAAATCGAAATCCAAACCCAAATTTCAAAACCAAATGATTGAAGCCCATGATTAAATCAAAACTTGAAACCCTTCCTCAGCCATATGACCTATCCCATGGACTTAGCCAAACCTTAATCCAAATCAATCTAAAATCAATTGATTATCTCATAATAAATTTATATCTTCAATCATCTTTTTAAATATAAATCAAATCTATATTCAAATGATCAAAACTAAATCAAACTAAATCAAATTAAATCAAACCCTTCCCAAGGCATATGACCTATCCCATGGACTTAGCCAAATCTTAATCCAAATCAAGTCAAACTCAATTGATTTTCTCACAAATCAATCATATTTTCAATCATCTTCACAAATTTAAATGAAATATACATTTAAATCATCAAAACTAAATCAAACCAAATCAAAGTCCAAACTTAAGCCACATGACCCAACTCCATCGACTTAGCCAAATTTCTTCATTCCAAAATCTAAATTCAATTGATTTTCTCATGAATCAATCATAACTTCAATTATATTCACAAAGATAAATGAAATCTACAATCATCAAACCAAACAAAAATCAACCCAAGTCAAACCCAACTTAACCCTTTCGACTTGAAATGTTCAAATGAACCCAAACCCATTTGAACGAGCCAATTGCAATTGAATTTATATATCAATCCCAAATCCATATATAAACTCAACTAAATAAATCAACCCAAAGTCAAGCCAACTAAACCTAATTGGTCCACTTGACCCAAAGTGGCTAATTTGACCTATTTCAAGTTCTAATTCTACCAAAATTGGATTGAACAAGCCCATCAGAACCTCCCATCATGATTGTTGATCACCCTAGGTTGAATTATCCTAAATTAGGTCAAACCAAGTCAACTTGGTCATTTGACCAAGTCAACCCAACCCATATGAACCCAAAACCCAAATTTCAACTAAGCTAAATCCCTTGAAACCAATGATTCATACCAAATCAAAATCAATATTTGAATATGACTTGACCAATTGAGTCAAACCAATGTCCTTGACCCAAGTTGACCCAAATTGTTCTAGAACCAAATTGGGTCAAATCAAAATATAAACTAAATTGCAACCAATGGCTCAAGTTCATTCCAAATTGATTGTTGAACTTGACCAAAGCCATGATTGGACCCAATTGAACCCAATTGACCTACTTAGCCCAAATTGACCTAAACATTCAAGTTGGCTAATTCAAAACCAAATCAAATTAATTGAAACCAAAGTGTACAATCATCTTCAATTGGTCAACTAAAGCAGACCCACCCAAGCCAATTTGGTCAAATTGGTCAACTTAACCCATTTTACCCAAATGAATTCAAATGACCCAAAATAAACCAAACCAATTGAACCAAAACATCCCAAATGATCATATGAACTTGACCCAACCCTTGGTTTCACCCAACTTAACCAATTGGTCAACTTGACCCAACCTAACTCAAATTGACCTAAATGAGTCAAATTGAGCCAAACCTAATCAAATCAACTCCAATTGACTTGAAATTTGGGCTTACCCACTTTTGGCTCATTTCAAATCTGCCCAAATCAAATCCAATGCCAAATGATCATTCTACCCTTGGGTCGAGAGCATCACATGAGACAAATCACCCATGTAAGTGATCATTTCCATTCCTTGGCCACTTGGTACTCTCCCAATGGTGAAAATTGGAGCCTAGGACATTGCCCAACCTGACCCAAGGGGTGGTTGGGTCGACCATGACCCATGGGATTTGTAATAACCTCACCTTCCCCATTAGAGCATTTGAAACCCATAGGATAGTCATGATTCCTCCTTGCGCCACCTCACACCTTCAACCACCAAGCCAAACCACTACTTCCTCCCTACCACCCACGACTCCCTGAGATGGCCGAATGGCCACTAAAAGCAAACCTGATCCCACCATCCAATCAAGATGAATGGGGGCTATACACCTCATCATTCCCACTCAAACACACACAAAAATAATTCCTTAGAGCCCTAGCTAACCAAGAAGAGCCGTTAGAGCCATTCCTAAGCTCTTAAGCTCGTTCCTCGATCAAAAAATTCCATTCCCATCCTTTCTAAAATAGGACACTCCCATTTTGACCTAACTCCCCATTTCTCCATCAAACTCAAATTAACTTTGCACACACCTTCCCTAGGCCTCTTCATGCAAGAATGAATTATCTCCCAAGCTCCGCGAGCACTAGAGGTGGGACTTCGATCAAATCTGAGCTCCAAATCATTAGTTCATGGCCTTCCAAGTGAACGTCGAGGGATTGATCCAATTTCTACTCAAAAGGGCTTTGTCTCCACTAGATGAAAATTCCTCAATCATTCGAGCCTATAGTCTTGACCTCGGAGGTATGCTTCCAAAATCGATCCTTAGGCAAAAATGGGTTGGAGATTTTTAAAGAAAACCTTCATCTCGTGTGATCTTGACTATTGGATCGCCTCCGATCGATGTTGTGATGATGCGGGGTCCTTTTAGAGTTGATCTAAGCTTAGGTAAGCTCAGATCAAGAGAGCAATGGTAGACGAACTCCATTCTCCCTCACTTCCATGAAATTAGAACATGCACTGTCCGTTCCACATGATCATAATGGACGGTCGTGATTAGATCCGCTAGATCAATCTGATTTAATCTTATTAAGCTTTGGGATTAATCACAGCCATCTGATCTTAGATTGGATGGCGGCTGAGAAAGCACGTCCGTCATCGCCATGTTGGCGCTGAGTTAGATAAGTTTTAAGTAGCCAATCCTGCGGTGCCATGTAGAAAGCGTGCCACATGGTTCCAATAGGATTAGGCTTTAATTAATCATTTTTAATGGCTGAAACTTCTAAAAATCATAAAAAAAAAATCATAGAGAAATAAATAAATGCAAATAAATATTCATTTTAAAAGTATTTTAGAGGAGAATTAATTAAAAATGATCTTAACTAATTTTGAACAATAATTAAAGTTTAATTATAAAATTAATTAGCTTAATTACTCCATAATTACATGAGCAATTAATCCCAAATTTTGTAGGTTAATTTAATGGCATGACCTACTCTCATTATTTTCTTGGATTTATTACTCACTTAATTAAGAAAATTGACTAATTAAACCTTATACTCTTTTAAGTTAATTAATGATTAACTAATCCCATGAATAGTAATAAATTGGTTAATTAAGTTTATTAATCATTGTTCAATGTAAGTGAACTAAGGAATAGGTTGAGACCCCTTTCCTTAAGTTCATTCACCCTTTTAAATGAAATTAATTAAGATTTAATTAATTAATTAAATCACTTAATAAAATTGAAATCATAATCACATCGGACCTTAATTAATTAAATCATGGGGTAGATCTTTAAGTGTTTAATAACCTAAAGGAATTTAATGAAATATGGTTAGTCCACATGTGTGGAAACCATAAATGTAATTAATTAAGTCCTTTAATCTAAATAACTATTAATCATGATCAATTACATTAGGCCCTTTTATTTCCTAGGATCATTGCAAGTTTATTTTCCATGCATATCATGTTTGCTCATATTTATTTAGTTAATTACTTTAAGGTGACATTGGCAAGGGTAATTAATTCATCTAATTAAGGGTTCAACTAAATTAACCCATAAAATCAACTTAATTACATTCCTTAAATTATATCAAATCACTAATGTGGGAATGGGTTTAAAACATCAAGTGATGATTTCTCTTCTCCTCTTTAGATCAAATCAAATCCAAAACATAATTAATGAAGAAGCTTTGGTTTGCTTTATATAATCTCGTTTGATTTTATTGTCCTTAAGAACTAGTTTTGTTGAATAAATCACATGCTTATATTCGAATGTCCTCTTTCCAATCATGTAAATTGGGTAAGTCATTTGAATTCATGCATCCATCTTTTCAAAATCAAGTAAAATAAAATGGATTTCCTTTATGTAAGCTTGCATGTGTTGATTTAATTTAATATATGTGGCTATTATCACTATTAAATCAAATGTATTTTCAAAATCTTATAAATGAATAATAATATGTGTTATGATGCTAGTTATAAATACATAAGAAATGCATGTGCTTATAGCTTAAGTGTATGAATGTTGAGTTCTCTTTCCTCTATTCAAGTGTTGATTTATATAAGATTGAATGATAATGGGTATATAGTATGGACATCCAGAACATGAGGCTTTAGCTTGCCCCAAGGCCATTTGATTACCTCACTTCCCAGTTTAACAATCATTGCCATTTGATTTCATTCTTATGTATTTCAAAATTAGAATTTGGATAGAGCTTTAATTCATATATATAAATGGCTAAATCAAAAAAATATATAATCTTTGCATGGATTTCTTTCCCTCATTTATGTATGCATCCATGTGTGTCCAAGAAAAGCAAGTAAATAGTCTAAACATCCAGAATATGAGGCTTTAGTTAGCCCCAAGGAGGTCATTTGATTACCTCACTTCCTAGTTTAACAAAGACACGTACTTTTCTATATCTTTGTACATGTATATGTATATGTGATTAGTGAATGAAAATCCCATTTTACATTAAAATTGTATGCATTCATAATTGACTAAGTGGTTGAATTAATTAGCCATATGATTTGGAGCTTACTTCCTATGTTCATGTATATGAATTTACATATGTTTGAATGCAAATGGGTATATAGGACATCCTAAAAATCTGAGGCTTTAGCTAGCTCCAAGGAGGTCATTTGATTACACTTCCTAGTTTAACAATGGCACATGCCTATTTAATTTCATTCTTATGTCCTTTTGTTTAGAATTTGAATAAAGTTTTAAATTAATATGTTTAAATAATTCAATCAAATAAAATATAAATTCTAAACATATATATACATTCATCATTTAAGTGTGCTAAAATATGTTGCATGTATAGATACACTTAAGATTAAATCATATGCATGTTACATGTCATGGAAAGGAATGATTTGATATATGTCATGTGGTAGTAATTGAATTAAATTAATCTTAAGATGCCTTTCATTTTGAATAGGATTATTTAAAGTGAACCTAAACTTAGGATTAATTAAATCATTTAATAACACATTCACTAAAGAGAACTAAATTAAATTAATATACTTTAGAAAGTGACTAAAGGTAGAAATGAAAGAGGGCAATCCTCTTTTCCTCTCTTTATAACACTTAGTTGCTAAGTGTAATCAAATAAAACAAAAGAAAACACAAATTAAATTTGTCAAATCAATTAAACTACTTCAAGTGAAATCAACTTTTCATGTTAAATTGAATCCTTCTACACTTAGAAAATACAACAATAATGCCTAACAAGACTTACCACACAAGCCTTAATACACACATTAAAATTAAGGGCCACTTCAAGCTCTAAGTTAGGATGGTGTATGATATGATGTATGTTTTTTTTTATGATGTCTTATTTTAGATTAGATGTTAGGATGTATGCTTCGTAGACTGGAAGATAGGCCAATATTAGCCTAATCATGTTTTCAGCAGGAGATTATGCTTAGGGGATGCTTAAAAATAAATGTGAATGCTTTTTTTTATTGTTGCTTATATCCTTATGCATAATCCAAGTTAGGACAGTGGGCTTAGTTATTTATGTGTAGGGTGCTAAGTCCAAATTATAAATACAACTTCTTGGGATTATATGTATATTTAGCTAACCTCTATTTTGCAGGTGTAGTTATATTTACTTTTCCCACATAAATGTAATTTTTGCAATAGGAATTAGGATTACTATGGGGATTAGGATGACCAATGGCCAAAGGCTTTGTCCTGAGAACTCTAAAGCATGTATCGCCAACATTCAATGTAAAGAGGCGTTCTCGATCATCTCAGGAGTAAGTCTTCATTGTAGAATGTAACTCTTAAGATATCCTTCAAGTGGCATGCCTCCTCTTTAGCGGTCTGAGCTAAGCATATCTCAAGATCAAGTAAGGCCTTGATTAGAGATTCCCTCATCTTTTTGGATAAGACAAGAGCATCGTATATGCTTAACATAGCTGGATACTTTCTAAGGTAAGCTAGGACATTGTAATCAACTCTGGCTTGGTCATCCACAAGCATATCCATGGGTGGAGCATCCTATGGAGGGGCTATCTACTCACTAGAACCAATGACTTGTTTACCCTTATCCTAAGGTGCTACCCTAAGAGGTAGAACTTTCCACTACGTAGGTTGACTTCAGTGACTTCTTGGAATGATGAGGTTGTGGAAAGTTCTACCTTCTCATCAGGCAAACCTACATCTTCTCTTATGGGATCCCCAGAGTCAGTTGACTCCAAGTCAATCTCAAGAGGTGAAGCCAATTGATTCAGAGAAGGATAGTCTGACTCTGAATCAAAAAGAAAAGGATCGTAACTATTAGAGCTATTATTTTTATTTAAACTAAAAGAATATTCAATAAAAATGAAATTGAAAGCATCAGAAATAGATAATATATAAGTAGAATAAGCTTTATTCATTAATTTCATTTTGGGTGGGGGTACATGATAAAAAATCAAGTATATTTAGTGCCCTATCAATCTCTAATACTATAATCTAGCTTAGAGCTATTAAAAAGAAAATTATCAGGATATCCTCAAGACTTAAGCATAACTAGCAAGCCCTTGGTGTTTGCAGCTAGAAACCACAAAATTGGTTATTGTGGGTTACCACTGCCATCAAAGATCTTGAAGGATCGTGGTAGAAAACATTAAATAAAATAAACACTAAATAAAAACCTAAAAATAATAATAAATAAAATCTAAACCTTAAACTAAAAAAAAAAACAAAACCTAAAATAAACTAAAAAAAACCTAAACCTAAACTTACAAAAAAACCTAAAAATAAACCTAAAAATATTAAACCTAAAAAGATAAAATAAAAACGTAAACAAAAAACTTAAAATAAAAAATAAAACCTAAACCTAAAAAAATAAAACAAAATTAAAATTAAACAAAAATAAACATAAAAAACCTAAATAAACCTAAAATAAGAAATAAACTAAAATAAATAAACTAAATAAATAAATTAAAAAAAAAATAAAATGTAAATAAACTAATAAATAAAATAAACTAAATAAATCTAGTCATTTAATTTAAAAAACCTAAATCCTAAACCCTTTAAATACTAAACCAAACTATAAAATAACCCTACTTAAAATAAATCTGTCTAAACTAAATCAAATGAACTAAATCATAAACCAAATAAACCCTTAAACCTAACCCTAAACTCTAAAAAACCCTACCCTAAACCCTAAACCCTAAACCCTAAACCTAAACCCCAAACCTAAACCTAAAACCCCCAAAAAACCTAAATAAATAAATAAAACCTAAACCTAAATATAAAAAAAATAAAATAAAATAAAATCTAAACTAAAGACCTAAACCTAAATAAAATAAAATAAACTAATAAAAAAATAAACTAAAATAAAATAAATAAAACCTAAAAAAAAAAAAATAAACCTAAGAATAAAAAAAACCAAATAAAATGAAAACTATAGTAAAAAAAATAAAATAAACCTAAAATAAATTAAAATAAAAAACTAAATAAAAACCTAACATAAAATAAACTTAAAATAAAACCTAAAAAATAAATAAAAATTAAAAAACCCTAAACTAAAAAAACCTAAACATAAAATAAAAAAAATAAAAAATAAAAAACTAAACTATAAAATAAACAAAAATAAATAAAATTAAACCTAATCCCAAATAAACTAAACCTAAACCTAAATAAAAATAAAATAAATAAACTAAAAATAAAGCTAAAGCTAAACTAAAATAAAACCTAAAATAAAAACCTAAACCTAAAATAAAATAAAACCTAAACATAAACCTAAAATAAAAAATAAACCTAAATCTAAAAAAATAAAATAAACAAAACAAAAAATAAACATAAACCTAAACCTAAACCTAAAATAAACTAAAATAAAACCTAAACTAAAATAAATAAACCTAAAATAAATAAACTAACTAAATAAAAATAAAATAAAATTAACTAAATTAAATAAAAATAAAATAAACTAAATAAATATAAAATAACTAAATAAACTACCTCTTTGCTTTTTTAAAATAAACCCTACTTTGTAATCACCTATCTACCTTAAACCCTACCCATACCCTAAACCACCAACCCTAAAACCAACTACTAACCTCCTACCTACTACCCCACCTAAACCACTATAAACCTCCAAACCCTAAACTGAAACTACCCTAAAACCCTAACCCTAAACTCCACTCCATAAACCTCTAACCCTAAACCCTAAACCTAAACCTAAACCTAACCACTAACCCTAAACCTAAACCACACCACTCTCCTAAACCCTAAACTAAACTCAAACTCTAAACCTAAAACCTAAAACTTAAAAATAAACCTAAACTAAATAAACACATATAATAAATATAAAACTTAAACCTAAATAAAATAAAATAAAATAAATAAAACCTAAACTAAAATAAAATGTAAACCTAAACCTAAATATAAAAATATTAAACTAAATAACTAATAAAATAAATAAAACATAAAATAAATAAAATAAATAGAATAAAATAAATAAAATAATAAAATAAAAAATAAAATAAACCTAAAATAAAATCAAATAAAATAAAATAAAACTAAACATAAAATAAAATTTAAAATAAAACCTAAAAATAAATAAAATAAAAAACCTAAAAAAAAAAACCTAAACATAAAATAAAAAAAAAAAATAAAAAAATAAAATAAACCTAAACTACAATAAACTAAAAATAAAAAAATCCTAAACCTTATCCTAAAATAAACTAAACATAAGCCTAAACCAATACTAAACAAAATAAAATAAACTAGAAATAAAGCTAATCCTAAACCAAAAAATAAAACCAAAAAATAAACCTAAAATAAAAACCTAAAACCTAAACTTAAAAAATAAAATAAAAACTAAACTTAAATCTAAAAATAAAAAATAAAACCTAAACCTAAAAAATAACAAAAAACTAAAACTCAACCAAAAAAATAAACCTAAACCTAAAAAATAAACTAAAATAAAAATCCTAAACTAAAATAAATAAACTAAACTAAATGAAAATAAAAAATAAACATAAATAAGAATTAAAAAAATAAAACAAACTAAAATAAATAAAAAATAAAGTAAACAAACAAAAGAAGAAATGTTGAATATGAATGTGTTCTTTATAAAAAAAAAGCCTTAAACCTTAAAGTAAAACATGAACCCTAAACTAAAGCCTAAACCCTAAGCCCTAAACCCTAAATCCTAAACACCCAAAAACTAAACCTTAAATCTAAAATCTAAAACCTAAACCCCACCCTAAACCCTACCCAAAACCTAAAACCCTAAAAGCTAAAACTTAAACCTAAACTAAATAAAACCTAAAAATAAAATAAATAAATAAAATCAAAACAAAATAAAATAAAAAACATTAACTAAAACCTAAACTAAACCTAAAAAAGAACTAAAATATAAAATTAAACTAAAATAAAATAAAAAAAACTAAACTAAATAAAATAAAACCTAAATAAAATAAAAACTTAACCTAAAATAAAATAAACTAAAAAAATAAATTAAAATAAAACTTAAACAAATATTCCAAAAATAAAACCTAATAAATAAAATAATACCTAAGATAAATAAAAAATAAAACCTAAACACTAAACAAAAAAAAACTTAAACCTAAAATAAAGAAAATAAAATAAACCTAAACTTAAACTAAAATAAATAAAACCTAAACCTAAACCAAAAAAAAACTAAACCTAAACCCTAAACTAAATAAAACAAAATAACCTAAAAATAAAACTAAACCTAAACTAAAAAAATAAAACCTAAAAAAAACCTCAAATAAAAACCTGTAACCTAAACCTAAAAAAATAAAATAAAAACCTAAACCTAAAACTAAAAGTGAAAAATAAATCCTAAACCTAAAATAAAATAAAATAAAACTCAACTAAAAATAAACCTAAACTTAAACCTAAAATTAAAAACTAAAATAAAAACTTAAACTAAAATAAATAAACCTAAAATAAATAAATTAACTAAATAAAAAAATGAACATAAATAAAAAGAAAAAAAACTAAAATAAATAAAAAATAAATTAAATAAACAAAAGAAGAAATGTTGAATCTGATTTTGTTCTCTCATAAAGAAAAACCAAAAAAAACTAAATTCTAAATTAAAACCTGAACCATAAACCTAAAACCTAAACCCTAAACCTAAAGGTTAAACCCTAAAAACCCTAAACCCTATACCCTAAAACCCTAACCCTAAACCCTAAACCATAAAACCTAATCTATAAACCTTAAACCCTAAACCCTTAAAATAAACACTAAAACTAAAGCTAAAATAAAACCTAAATGCTAAACCAAAATAAAATAAAAAACTTAAAAAAATATAATAAAACTAAATAAAAACCTAACTTAAATAATAAACTTAAAAATAAATAAAAAAATAAAACCTAAACCCTAAACTAAAAAAATGCTAAACCTTAACCTAAAATAACTAAAGTGAAACCTAAGCCTAAACTAAATAAAATAAAATAAACTAAAAATAAACCTAAACTTAAACTATAAAATAAACCTAAAAGAAAAACCTAAAACCTAATCATAAAAAAATAAAATTAAAATCTAAACCTAAACCAAAATATAAAAAATAAAATTGAAACCTAAAAAATAAAATAAAATTAAAACTAAGCTAAAAAATAAACCTAAACCTAGACCTAAACATAAAAAATAAAATAAAAATATAAACTAAAATAAATAAACCTAAAATAAATAAACTAAACTAAATAAAAATATAAATAAATATAAATCAAAATAAAAAAATAAAAAAACTAAAATAAAAAATATACTAAATAAACATAAACATACTAGTTTACTTAATCTTAAAAAAATTAAAAAATAAAAAATAAATAAATAAACCCTTACCCTAAACCCTAAACTTTTCTAACACTAAAACCCTAAACAGGATAAACCTAACCTAAACTATAAACCTAAACCCCAAACCCTAAACCCTAAACCCTAAACCCTAAACCTAAACCTAAACTAAATAAAACCTAAAAAAATTAAAATAAAAACCTAAACTAAAACCTAAACCTAAACTTAAACCTAAACATAAAAAAAATAAAAATAAAAATAAAAGATAAACTAAGAAAAATAATAAAAACTGAAACTAAAATAAATAAAATAAAATAAACCTAAAAATAAAAAACCTAACAAAAATAATAACTAAATGTAAAATAAAAGTAAAAAATACTTAAAATAAAATAAAATAAAAACTAAATTAAAACCTAAACCTAAAAAATAAACCTAAAAATAACCCTAAACCTAAACCATAAACCTACAACCATAAACACTAAACCCTAAAAAACCCTAAATGCAAAACCCTAAGCCCTAAACCCTAAACCCAAGACCCACAAATCACTAAACCCTAAGAAAAACTACCCTAAACCCTAAACCTCTCTCCACAAACCTAACTCTACCTAAACACTTAAACCTAAATACCTAAAAGAAAATAAATTAAAAAACACTAAATAAAATAAATAAAATAAATAAATAAAAACCTAAACTAAAAAAAAATAAATAAAATAATAAAATAAACTAAACTAAATAAATAACCTAAACTAACCTGAATAAAAGCCTAAATAAAATAAAACTAACCATAAAATAAAACTAAAATAAACTTAAATTTAAATAAACTAAATAAAACCTACACCTAAAAACCTAAACCTATGATAAACCCTACCCTGCTTCTAAACCCTAAACTAAACCCTAAGCAAAACTTGAACCCTAAACCTAAAACCTAAATCCTAAACCATAAACCATAAACCCTAAACCCTATACCCAAAACCTATACTTAAAAAAAAATGCCATGGTAAATCAATTATGTTGAAATCATTCAACACTTCCTAAATAAGTTAGTGCTTGAAATAATAAACCATAAACCCTAAACCCTAAACCCTAAAACCCTAAACCCTAAAGCCTAAATAATAAACCCTAAACCCTAAACCCTAAACCTTAACCCTAAACCTTAAACTCTAAAACCCTAAACCCTAAAACCTAAACCCTAAACCCTAAACCTTAAACCCTAAAAACCTAAAAACTTAAACCTAAATAAAGTAAAACCTAAAAATAAATTAAATAAAAAACCTAAACCTAAATATAATAAAATAAAAAATGAAATATAAATGTAAATTAAAACATCAACCTAAACCTAAAAATAAAATAAAATAAACTAATAAAAATAAACTAAAATAAATAAAAAATAAACTAAATAAAGTAAACAAACAAGAGAAGAAATGTTGAATATGAATTTGTTCTCAGTAAAAAAAAAGTCAAAAACCTTAAACCCTAAACTAAAATAATGAACCCTAAACTAAAGCCTAAACCATAAGCCTTAAAACTAAACACCACAAAACTATACCGAATCCTAAACCCTAAAACCCTAAACCCTAAATCCTCCTTAAACCCTAACCCTAACTAACCACTAAACCATACCTAATCCCTAAACCCTAAACCCCCACTAAACCCTAAACACTAAACCCAGACCTTAAAAGCTAAATAACATCTAAATATAAAAACAAACTTAAAATAAAATATAATAAAAATAAATAAAAGCTAACCTAAATAATAAACCTAAAATAAATAAAAAAACCTAAACCCTAAACTAAAAAACCCTAAACCTAAAAATAAAACTAAACCTAAACCTAAACTAAATAAAATAAAAAACTAAAAAAACCTAAACCTAAACTATAAAATAAACCTAAACCTAAAACCTAATCATAGAAAAATAAAATTAAAATCTAAACCTAAACCTAAAGATAAAAAATAAAATTGAAACCTAAAAAATAAAATAAAATTAAAACTAAGCTAAAAAAAAACCTAAACCTAAACCTAAACATAAAAATAAACTAAAATAAATAAACATAAACTAAAATAAATAAACCTAAAATAAATAAACTAAACTAAATAAAAATATAAATAAACCTAAATCAAAATAAAAAATAAAAAAACTATAATAAAAAATATTCTAAATAAACATAAACTTACAAGTTTACTTAATTTTAAAAAAATAAATAAATAATAAATAAATAAATAAACCCTTACCCTAAACCCTAAAACCCTAAAGCCAAAACCCTAAACCCTAAACCTTAAATTGTAAACACTAAAACCCTAAACAGTGAACCCTAAACAGTAAACCTTAAAACCTAAACCCTAAACCCTAAACTCTCAACCCAAATCCTAAACCCTAAACCCTAAACCTAAACATGAACTAAACAAAATCTAAAAATAAAATAAAATAAAAACATAAAACAAATAAAAATAAATATAAAAGATAAACTAAGAAAAATTTAAAAAAAAACCTTAAACTAAACTAAATAAAATAAAATAAACCTCAAAAATAAAAAACTTAAAGAAAATAATAACTAAACATAAAATAAAAATAAAATATACCTAAAATAAAATAAAATAAAAACCTAAACCTAAAACTAACCCTAAACCTACAACACTAAACCTATAACCCTAAACCTACAACCCTAAACCCCAAACCCTAAGCCCTAAAAAACTCTAAACCCTAAACCCTAAGTAAAAACCTGAACCCTAAACCAAAAACCTAAATCCTAAACCATAAACCATAAACCCTAAACCCTAAACCTATAACCCTATACTTTAAAAAAAAATTACCTTGGACGGTATCAATTATCAATTATATTTAAATCATTCAATACTTCCTAAATAGGTTAGTGCTTGAAATTATAAACCATAAACCCTAAACCCTAAACCCTAAAACTTTAAAACCTAAAGCCTAAATAATAAACCCTATACCCTAAACCCTAAACCTCCCTAAACCCTAAACCCCTAAACCCTAAACCCTAAACTTAAACCAACCTAAACTTAAACCTACAAAAAACAAATAAATTAAATAAAATGACCTAAAGCTAAATAAAATAAAATAAAATGAAATAAAAAGGAAAATTAAAACATGAACCTAAACCTAAAAATAAAATAAAATAAACTAATAAAAATAAACTAAAATAAAATAAATAATAACCTAAACTAAACTAAAAAATAAAATAAACTTAAGAACAAAAAACCCATATAAAATAAAAACAAAATTTAAAACAAAAATAAAATATACTTAAAATAAAATAAAATAAAATAAAAACTTGAACATAAAATTAACCCTAAACTTACAACACTAAACTTACAGTCTTAAACCCTAAACCTTAAACCCTAAACTAAAACCTGAACCCTAAACCTAAAACTTAAACCCTAATCCGTAATCCCTAAACTTACAACCCTATACTTAAAAAAAAAATACATTGGACGGTATCAATTTTCAATTATATTAAAATCATTCAATACTTCCTAAATAGGTAAGTGCTTCAAATTATAAACCCTAAACCCTAAAAACCCTAAACCATAATGCCTAAACACTAAACCCTCCCCAACCCTAAATCTTAAATGCTAAATTCCTAAACCCTAAAACCCTAAACCCTAAACCATAAAAGCTTAAAAAATAAAATAAAAATAATACTCAAGTAAAAAATAAACAAAAACTTAAAAATAAACTAAAATAAAATACTTAAACTAAAATAAATAAACCTAAAATAACTTAACTAAACTAAGTAAAAATAAAAAATAAACTTACATACAGAAAATAAAATAAACTAAAATAAATATAAAATCAAATAAATAAACTAAAAAAAAATTAAACCTTGGTTTGCTTTAAATAACCTAAAAGCCTTAAAATCCTAAACCCTAAACCCTACTAAAACCTAAACCCACCCTAAAACCCTAAAATCTACACTAAACCCTAAAATAAAACTAAAATAAATAAAAATAAAACAAATCCTAAACTACAAAAGCCTAAAATTAAAATAAACAAAATAAAATAAACCTAAACCTAAACTAAAATAAATAAAACCTAAACCTAAAATAAACTAAACCTAAAAAATAAAATTAAATAAACTAAAATAATCCAACCTAAAATAAAAAAATAAAGCCTAAAAATAAACTTAAAATAAAACATAAAACCTAATCCCAAAATAATAAAAAAACTAAACTAAACCTAAAATCAAAAAAATAAATCTTAAACTTAAAAATAAAATAAAAAAACCTCAACCAAAAAATAAACCTAAACCTAAAAATAAACTAAAATAAAATCCTAAACTAAAATAAATAAACCTAAAATAAATAAAGTAAACTAAATAAAATAAACATAAACAATTATAAAAAAAAATAAAATAACTTAAATAAATAAAATAAACTAAATAAACTAAAGAAATGTTTAATTTGAATTTGTTCCTGTTAAAAAAAACAACAAATCCTAAACTATAAAATAAATCCTAACCTAAAAACCTAAATCCACAAAAACCTAAAACCTAAACTCCAAAAAAAAACTAAATCCTAAATGCTAAACTCTAACCTAAACCCTAAACCCTAACCCTAAATCATAAAACCTAAGCCCTAAACCCTAATCCTAAACCTTAAACCCTAAAAAAAACCCTAAACCCTAAACCATAAAAGCTAAAACCTAAACGAACTAAATAAACCAAAATAAATAAATAAAAATATATAAACCAAAATAAAATAAAATAACTAAAATAAAATAACATAAACTAAACCTAAACCTAAAAAAAATAAAATAAAAAAATAAAAACTAAACTAAAATAAAATAAAGAAAACCTAAATTAAACTAAAAATTTAAAACCTAAATAAAATAAAAACTAAATCTAAAATAAAATAAAATAAACCTACACTAAAATAAAATAAAAACTAAATAAAAACCTAAACCTAAAAATAAATAATAAAATAAAACCTAAATCCTAAACTTAAAATAATAATAAAATAAACCTAAACCTAAACTAAAATAAACTAAACTAAAATAAATAAATCCTAGACCTAAATAAATAAAATTAAAATAAACTAAAATAAACCTAAACCTAAACTAAAAATGTAACAAAAAAAAAATCTAAAACCTAAACCAAAATAATAAAATAAAACCTAAAACTAAACCTAAAAAAATAATAATAAAACATAAAAAATAAAATAAAATAATAAGTAAATTAAAATAAACCTAAACCTAAACAAAAAAAAAAAAACTAAAAAAAAAAAACATGCTAAAATAAATAAAACTAAAATAAAATAAACTAAATAAAATAAATAAAATAAATAAAATCAAAATAAAATAAATAAACCTAAAATAGATTTATAAAAAATAAAAAAATCTAACCCTAAACCACAACTACCTTAGTCACTCTAAACCTGACTGGGACCAAACCCCCTCTCACACTAAAACCCTAAACCCTAAACCCTAAACCCTAATCCATAAATAGACCCACAACCACAACCCTAAACCTACACCAGACCATAAACCTACAAACTAAACCTAAACCCTAAACCCCAACACTAAACCCTAAATCCAGCTTTATGCCTAATCCAAACCTAAAACCTAAATCTAAATAAAAGACCTAAAATTAAATAAATAAAACACAACCTAAATAAAATATAACAAAATAAAACCTAATAAACCTAGACCTAAAATAAAATAAAATAAAATAAAATTGAACTAAAATAAATAAATAAAACCTAAACTAAACTAAAACTAAAATAAACATACAAATAAAACCTAAATAGATAAAACTAAATGTAAAATAAAACAAAATAAACCTGAAAATAAAATAAAACTAAAAATAAAACCTATAAAAAAAAGCCAAAATGTTAAACAAAAAACCTAAACCTAAAATAAACAAATTAAAATAAACTAAACCTAAACTAAAATAAACTAAACTAAAAGTAAAACCTAAACCTAAACCTAAAATTATCTAAACCTAAACCCTAAATAAAATAAAATAAAACTAAAAATAAACTCTAAAAATGGTAAATAAATAAACCTAAAATAAACACCTAAAACATAAACCTAAAAAAATAAAAAACCCTAAACCTATAAAAATAAAAAAACAAAACCTAAACCTAAAATTAAAATAAAATGAAACTAAACTAAAATAAATAAATATAAACCTAAACTTAAACAAAACTAATATAAAAAGATAAACTAAAATAAATAAACCTAAAATAAATAAACTAAACTAAATAAAATAAAAAATAAAAAAGCTAAAATAAAAATGAACTAAATAAACTAAACCTGTCGGTTTGCTTAATTAAAACACTACCAAACCTAAAACTACCCTAAACCCTAAACCCACTAAACCCTAAACCCTAAATGTAAACCTAAACCCTAAACCTAACCCTAAATCATAAACCCTAAACCTAAACCCCAATGAACCTAAACATTAAATCATAAAATAAATAAAATAAAAAAATAAAACTAAACCCAAACCTATGTTAACCCTAAACCCTCCTGACTCTACCCTAAACCACACCCCACTCCCTCAAAACCTGGGCTAAACTTTCAAACCTCTAAACCTATACCTCCACCTGCTCTCCACACTACTCCCAAACCCTAACCCTAACCAACATAAACCTGACTAAATAAAACCTAGTAAAATAAATAAAACCTAAATAAAATAAAATAAATAATTAAATTAAAATCTAAACTAAACTAAACCTAAACCTAAACCTATAAATAAAATAAAATGAACTAAACTAAACTAAAATAAAATAAACCTAAAACCTAGATAAACTAAATAAAACAAAAATAAAATGGTCCAAATAAAATAAAAACTAAAAAACTTAAACCTAATAAATAAACCTAAAAATAAAACCTAAAGATAAATAAAAAATAATACATAAACCTTCAACTAAAAAAAAAACCCGAACCTAAAAAAACAAAATAAAAGATATCTACACCTAAACTAAAATGAATTCAAATAAAATAAAAAGAACCTAAACCTTAACCTAGAATGAACAAACCTAAACCCTAAAGTAAATAGAATAAAATAAACTAAAATAAACCTAAACTAAAAATAAAACCAAACAATAAACCTAAAATAAAACCTAAAACCTAAACCTAAACCTAAAATAAAAATAAAGCGTAAATATAAAAATTAAAATAAAATAAAACTAAACTAAGAAAACATAAACTTAATCCTTAACCTAAAAATAAACTAAAATAAAACTTAAACTAAAATAAATAAACTAACCTAAATAAAAAATAAAAAAAATAATTCTAAAACAAAAATAAAATAAACCAAAATTAATAAAAATAAACTAAATAAACCTAATTTAAGGGTTTACTTAATTAAAAAAAATACCATAAACCCTAAACCCTAAACCCTAAACCCTAAACCCTAAAATCCCTAAACCCTAAAGCCTAAACTCTAAACCCTAAACCCTAAACCCTAACCCTGAACCCTAAACACTAAAACCCTAAACCCCAACCTAAACCCTAAACCCACAAAGAACCTAAAAGCTTACACTAAACTAAGTAAAATCTAAAAATAACATAAAAAACCACCTAAATAAAAGAAAATAAAAGAAGATTAAAATGAAACTAAAACCTAAAACTAAACCTAAAGATAAAATAGAATGAACAAATAAAATAAAACTAAAATAAAATAAAAAAATATCATCGAAACTAAAAAATAAAGTAAACTTAAGAATAAAAAAATCTCAATAAAATAAAAAATTGTAAAATAAAAAAATAAACCTAAAATAAAACTAAATAAAACCTAAACCTCTAACCCTAAACCTACAACACTAACAATCCTAGGCCTAAACCCTAAAAATCATAAACCATAAACTAAAACCAACCCTGACCTAAACCTAAAACCTAAACCTAAACCTTAAATCCTAACCCTAAACCTAACGCTAAACCATAAACCTTAAGCCCTAAACCCTAAACCTATAACCCTATACTTAAAAATAAAATACATTGGACGGTATCAATTATCAATTATGTTGAAATCATTCAATACATAAATGGGTGAGTGCTTTAAACCCTAAACCCTAAATACTAAATCCTAAAGCCTAAACCCTAAATACTAAAACCCTAAACCCAAAAACCCTAAACCCTAAACCCTAAACCCTAAAAACTAAAAAACTTATGCATAAATTAAGTAAAACCTAAAAATAAAATAAAAAAAAAATTAAACCTAAATAAAATAAAATAGAATATAAAATAAAAATGTAAACTAAAACCTAAACCTAAACTTAAAATAAAATAAAATAAACTAATAAAATAAACTGAAATAAAATAGATAATAACCTAAACTAAAGTAAAAATAAAATAAAATAAACGTAAGAATAGAAACCTAAATAAAATAAAACTAAATGTAAAATAATAAATAAAATAAAATAAAATAAAATAAAATAAAAAACCTAAACCCAACCCTAAACCTACTGACACTACCACATAACCCTACCACACCAACCCTACCTAAAAGGCAGCTTAACACTGAGCCCTAAACTAAAACAGACCCTAAACTTAACATACCCTCTCTACCCTACTATAAATACAACTACTTTAAAAAAGTGCATTGGATGTTATCGGTTATTATTATTGAGATCATTTTCTTCCTACATGGGTGAGTGGCTGTTATACCCTAAACCCTAAAGCTAAAGCCCTCATCCTAAATGTTAAACCCAGGCCTAACACAAAGACCACTACCCTGGGCCCTACCTGTGCACAACCCTAGGCCCTAGGCCTAGCTGACCTGCCTAAAAACCCTGAGCCCTAAACTAAACTCTGACCTCAGACCCAAAAGCCCTGATTTATAAAGCTAAACACTAAACACTACTCTAAACCTAAATCCTAACTCAAACCCCAAACCCTAAACCCACAAACCCTAAACCTTAAACCTTAAACTAAACTGGGACCCTAAAACATAAAACTTAAACCTAAACTAGGTTAAACCTAAAAGAAAATAAATAAATAAACTAAACCTAAAAATAAATAATAAAATAAAATAAAATAGAGAAATGAATGAACCAAACTAAAATAAAATAAATAAACAAATAAAAATAAACTAAAATAAAATAAATAATAACCTAAACTAAAATAAAGATAAAATTAACCTAAGATTAAAAATCTAAATAAAATAAAAAACTAACGTAAAATAAAATAAAATAAACCTAAAATAAAATAAAATAAAACTAAATAAATACCTAAATGTAAAACTAACCTTAAACCTACAAACTAAAACCTACAACCCTACCTTCAACCTAAACCTTAAAGGCCAAACCCTATACTCACTACCTTCTGACCTACCATAAACCCTAAACCCACATGTTAACCACCCTAAATGCTAAAATACCTAAACCACCCTAAACCCTAAAACCCTAAACCTAAGCTAACATTAAACCCTAAACCATCCATAACCCTAACTAAACCCACTAGGCATAAACCTAAACCCTAAATCTTAAACTCACCTAAACCCTCCCAGACCCCTAAACCCTGACCCTAAACCACCACTACCTAAAACATCATAAAAGTAAAATAAAATTAAAAAATGATAAAATAAATTTAAACTAAAACCTAAATCTAATCCTAAGAATAAAATAAAATAAACTAATAAAAATAAATTAAAATAAAATAAATAATAACCTAAACTAAAATAAAATAAAATAAACCTAAGAATAAAAACTTAAATAAAATAAAGCTAAACATAAAATAAAATAAAATAAACCTAAAATAAAATAAAATAAAACTAAATGAAAACCTAAACCCTAACCCAAACCTACACTAAACCTGCGCCCCTAATCCTACCACAACCCTACCACTAAACGGACCCTAAACTTTACTAAATGCTAAAGCCTAAACTCTAAACCCTAACCTTGAACCTAAACCAGCCCTAAACCTAAACCTACAACCCACATACCCTACACTTTGAAAATTCATTGGATGGTTTTATCAATTATATTGAAATCATTCAATACTTCCTAAATGGTTAATTGGTTATTATAAACCCTAAAACTTAAAACCCTAAACCTTAAAGCCTAAACACTAGCCCTAAACCCTAACCTTAAACTCAAAACACTAAAACCCTAAACAAAACCCTAAAAAGCCTTAAAAATAAAATTAAACTCAGTTAAAATAAAACTAATCCAAAAAATAAACTAAAATAAATAAACCTAAAATAACTAAACTAAACTAAATAAAAAAGAATAAACCCAAGTAAAATAAAAAATAAAATAAACTAAAATAATTAAAAATACAAAATGTAAACTAAATCAACCTAAACCTATCGGGTTTGTAATTAAAAAAAACCTTAAACCCTAAATCCTAAACCCTAAAAAAACTCTAACACTAAACCATGAGACCCTAAACTAACCATATACCCTAAACCCTACACTAAACCTATAACCCTAAACCCTAAACCCTAAATAATAAACCAAACCCTAAACACAAAAAAACCCTAAACTCTAATCCTAAACCATACAAAACCCTAAAACTGACTCTAAACCCTAAAAACTTAAAAACATAAACTTAAGAAATAAAATAAAAATAAAACTCAACTCAAAAATAAACCTAAACCTAAACTTAAACATAAAAAGTAAATTAAACTAAAAATCCTAAACTAAAATAAATAAACATAAAATAAATAAACTAAACTAAACAAAAATAAAAAAATAAACCTAAATAAAAATAAAAGAATAGATTAATATAAAGAAAAAAACCTAAATCTACTAGTTTGCTTAATTTTAAAAATAACTACTATTAACTAAACCTAGTGGTTTACTTAATTTTAAAAGAAACCCTTGGCCTTAAACCTTAAACCCTAATCCAGATCTTAAACCCAAACCCTAAACACTAAAATCCTGCAACCCCAGACCCTAGGCTGTAAAACCTAAAACCCTAAACCCTAATCCTAAAAACCCTCAACCCTAAACCCTAAATATTAAAACCCTAAACCATAAACCCTAAACCCTAAGAATAAATACAAAAAAATAAAAAAATAATTAAAAAACCCTAACCCTAAATGTTAAACCATAAAATTAACCCTAAACCCTAAACCCTAAAATCTAAACCCTAAACCCTAAAATGCTACACCCTAAACCATAAACCCTAAACCCTAAACCTACAACCCTAAAACCTAAACCCTAAATCCCAAACACTAAACCCTAAACTTTAAACCCTAAACACTAAAAACCTAAAAAGCTAAACCTAAATAAAATAAAAAATAAAAAAAATAAAAACCAAAACCTAAACATAAACATAAACCTAAAAATATAATAAAATATAAAATTAAAACTTAACTAAAATTAAATAAATAAATACCTAAACTAAACTAAAAAAATAAAATAAACATGAAAATAAATATCTTAAATAAAATAAAAACTAAACAAAAAATAAAAAGAAAATAAACCTAAAATAAAATGTAAAACCTAAACCTAAAAAAGAAACCTAAAAATAAATAAAATAAAACCTAAAAACCAAACTTAAAATAAAACTTAAACCTAAAGTAAACAAAATAAAATAAACCTAAACCTAAACTAAATAAAACCTAAACTTAAACCTAAAATAAACTTAACCTCAACCATAAACTAAATAAAATAAAATAAACCAAAATAAACCTAAATCTAAACTAACAAATAAAACATAAAAATTAACCTAAAATAAAAACCTAAAACCAAAGCCTAAAAAAATAAAATAAAATCCTAAACCTAAGCCTAAAAGTAAAAAAATAAAACTTAAACCTAAAATTAAAAATAAAAATAAAATTGTAAAAAAATATATAAACTTAAACATAAACCTAAAAGTAAACTAAAATAAAACCTAAACTAAAATAAATAAACCTAAAATAAACTAAATAAAATAAAAAAATAAACATAAATAGAAATAAAATATAAAATAAATAAAAATAAATAAATAAAAAACTAAAGAAAAACCTAAAACCTGGGTTTACCTAATTTTAAAGACCCAAAACCTGTAAACTATAAGCCCTATGTTCTAAACTCCAAATAACAGCCACAACCCTAACTGACACTAACCTAAAACCTGCTACTCCCTACCTAAACCTACCCTAAACCTCCTAAACCCTAAACCCTAAACCCTAAACCCTAAACCCTACCTGAGCCCTAAACCTACTGTTGAGCCCTCCCTAAACCACAAACCCTGACACTATACATGGCCTGACCTTAAAACTAGGCTAACCTAAACTAAACCAGCTGACCTAAACTTAAACTCTAAAACCCTAAACTAAACCCTAAATTTGAACACTGGACCTAAACCTAAACCATAAACCCACACAAACTCCTAACCTAAACTCCACTACCATCCCTCCCTAAACCACAAACCCTAAACCTAAATCATCTCTAAACCCTACCCCAACCCTAAACTAAACCAACCTAAACCTGGACCTAGACTTAAACCTTAAACCCTAAAACATACCCCCCCACCCCAACCCACCTTAGCCTTAATCCTTCAACCCTAAACCCTAAACCCTAACCATAAACTTTAAACCCTAAAATCATAAAATTTAAAACCCTAAACCCTATTCCTTAGTTCATTTACTATTGAGCAATGATTAATAAAACTTAATTAATCAATTTATTACTATTCATGGGATTAATTAGTCATTAATTAACTTAAAAGAGTAATTATGGTTTAATTAGTCAATTTTCTTAATTAAGTGATTAATAATTCCGTAGAAAATCATGGGAGGCAGAGGTCATCCCATTAAATTAACCTGTAAAATTTGGGATTAATTTCTTACTTAATCTTAACCCTAAACTAAAACCTTAACCCTAGACCTAAACCCTAAACTAAAACATGAATCCTAAACCTAAAATCTAAACCCTAGACCCTAAACCCTAAACCATAAAACCCTAAACCATAAACCCTAAAACCTAAACCATAAACCCTAAACCAAAAATACTAAACCCTAAACTAAAACTTGAACGCTAAACCTAAAACTTAAACCCTAAACCCTAAACCCTAAACCCTAAACCCTAAACCCTAAACCCTAAAACCCTAAACCCTAAACCCTAAACCTAAATCATAAACCCCACCATCTACCAAATCTTAGTCTAAACCTAAAACTAAACATGCCTAAACCCTAAATCTAAACCCTAAACCTAAACCCTAACCCCTAACCCTAAACTCTAAACCTCAAACCTAAACCTAAACCTAAAATAAATAAATAAATTTAAAAAATAAACCTAAACCCTAAACCCAAAACCCAAACCCTTAACCTAATCCTAAAGTAATTAAATAAATTAAAAAATAAACCTAAAGACTAAAACATAATAAACAGGCTGAAACCTAAACCCAAAGAATGGAAATAACCTTGATGGTTGGAAAATAAGTCACGGGCTGCTTAGATCTAGAGGAGGAGGGAAGGTAACTTATTAGGTGGTGGCGTCTAGAGGTGCTAGTGGATATCATGGTGGTGGTCGAGTAGTGGTGATTATGGAGGGAGGGAGACGAAGGTTCTGGTGATGGTGATGGAGGGATGATCGGGTTATGATGGTGGATCTCGCTACTCGAAAGGCTAGGGTGGTTCTGATGGGAACTAGAGAAATAAAGGAATGGCGATTTGAAGCTGCTACTTAAGGCTGTGTCTTTACATTAAAATGGTTCTAGTTATCTAGGGTTTTATTTTCTCTATCGTCCTCATTTTTTATCTATTTCATCACTTGTGTCTTAGAAAACTTAGTTACTACTTGGTTAATGAAGTTGAAAGAAGAAATGTGGAATATGAATTTATTCTTTGTTAAAAAATAAAACTAAAACCTTAAACCCTAAACTAAGACCCCAAACCTAAAACCTAAACCCTAAATAGAAAACCATAAACCCTAAAAATAAAAAATATAAAAAATAAAAAATTTCTAATGAATAACCCTAAACCATAAAACTAGCCCTAAACCCTAAACCATAAACCCTAAATCTACCTAAACCTAAAAACCTAATCCCTAAAACCCTAAACCTTAAATCCTAAACACTAAACCCTAAAACCTAAACACCCCTAAAACCCTAAACCTTAAACCTTAAACCCTACAGAATAAAACTTAAACCCTATACCTCCTACCCACTAAACTAAACCCTGCCCTAAAACTTAAACCTTAAACCCCAAAACCATAAACTCTAAACCCTAAACTTGAAACCTATGCCTAAGCTAAATCCTAAACCCTAAACCTAAACCTATCTTTAAACCTTAAACCCTAAAATCATAAACTCTAAAACCCTAAACCCTAGACCTTATTCTTTAGTTCATTTACTATTGAGAAATGATTAATAAACTTAATTAATCAATTTATTACTATTCATGGGATTAATTAGTTATTAATTAACTTAAAAGAGTAATTATGGTTCAATTAGTCAATTTTCTTAATAAAGTCAGTAATAAATCCCTAGAAAATCATGGGAGGCAGAGGTCATCCCATTAAATCAACCCACAAAATTTGGGATTAATTGCTCACTTAATATTAACCCTAAACTAAAACCTTAACCCTAGACCTAAAACTAAAACACAATCTAAATAAACCTAAACCTAAACCTAAACCCTAAGACCACAAAACCCTAAATCAGCCCAAAAACCTAAAACCATAAACCCTAAATCCTAAACCTTAAAGACTAAACCATCAGCCTTTAAACCCCAAACTAAACCCTAAACCTAAACCCTACCCACCTTAAAACTAAACTCTTCTAAACTCAAACCTAAATCATCCACCCTAAACCTAAACCCTAAACCCTAATCCTAAATCTAAACCCTAAAATAAAAAAAATAAAAAAGTATAAACCCTAAAACATGCCTAAACCTAAATCCTAAACCAAACCACCTATAACCCCACCTCCCTAAACCTCCTCTAACCCCTAAACTAACCTAAAGTAAATAAATAAATTTAAAATAAACTCCTAAACCCTAAACCCTAACCTCCCTAAACCCTAAACCCTAAACCAAACCCTAAACTAATCCTAAAGTAATTAAAACCTAAAGCTAAAACCTAATAACCTAAACCTAAACCCTAAGAATGGACATAACCTTGATGACTGGAACATCACTGTCAACCAGGCTCAGCTTAGATCTAGAGGTGGAGGCGAAGGTGGTGATTATTACAGTGGTGGTGGGGGATCTAGAGGTGCTAGTGGATATCGAGGTGGTGGTCAGAGTAGTGGTGGTTATGGAGGCGGGAGGACCGACGAAGGTTACAGCCGTGGTGGTGATGGAGGGAGAGATTAGCATTATGATGATGGATCCTGCTACTCGAGAGGATAGGGTGGTTCTGATTAGAACTAGAGAAATAAAGGAACGGCCAATTTGAACTGCTGCTTAAGGAACTGTGTCTTTACAGTAGAGATGGTTCTAGTTATCTAGGGCTTTTTATTTTCTCTATGCGTCCTCATTTTTTATCTATGTCATCACTCGTGTCTTAGAAAACTTAGTGTGTTACTACTTGGTTAATGAAATTGAAAAGAAGAAATGTTGAATATGAATTTATTCTTTGTTAAAAAAAATAAAACCCTTAAACCCTAAACTAAAACCTGAACCCCAAACCTAAAACCTAAACCCTAAACCCTAAAAATAAAAAATAAAAAAAATAAAAAAATTCTAATGAATTACCCTAAACCATAAAACTAACCCAAAACCTTAAACCCTAAACCCTAAACCATAAACCCTAAACCCTAAACCTTAAACCCTAAACCCTAAAACCTAAAATCCTAAACATTAAACCCTAAAACCCTAAACCCTAAACCTACCCTAACCAGTAAACTCCGCATGTTAAACACCAAACCATAAACCCTAAACCCTAAACCATAAAAACCTAAAAACCTAAATTTAGGTTAAATAAAACCTAATAAATAAAAAAATAAAAAACCAAAACCTAAATAAAATAAAATAAAATAAAATCTAAACCCAAACTAAAACCTAAAACTAAACTTAAACCTAAACATAAACCTTAAAATAAAGAAAAAAAAATCAAAACTAAACTAAAATAAAATAATTAAAAACTTAAACTAAATTAAAAAATAAAATAATCCTAAATATAAAAATCCTAAATAAAATAAAAACTAAAATAAAATTAAAACTAAAATAAACCTAAAATTAAATAAAATAAAAACTAAATAAAATAAAACCTAAAATAATAAACTTAAAAAAAAGTAAAAATAAAATAAATAAAAAATAAAATAAAATAAAAACCTAAAAAAAAACCTAAAATAAATAAAAATTAAAACATAAACCTTAAACTAAAAAAAAACCTAAACCAAAACTATAATAAACTAAACTAAAATAAATAAAAAGAAACCTAAACCTAAAATAAATTTATCCTAAACCCTAAACTAAATCAAATAAAATAAACTAAAAATAAACCTAAACTTAAACTAAAAAATAAAACCCTAAAATAAACCAAAAATTAAAGGCTAAAACCTAAACCTAAAAAAATAAAATAAAATCTTAAAGCTAAACCTAAAAATAAAAATTAAAACCTAAACCTAAAAAAATAAAAATAAAACTAAACTAAAAAAATAAACTTAAACTGAACCTAAACCTAAAAAAATAAACTAAAATAAAAACTTAATCTAAAATAAATAAACCTAAAATAAATTAAATAAAATTAGCATAAATAAAACAAAACTAAAATAAAATAAAATACATAATAAAATAAACTAACTAAACTAAAGAAAACCTAAACTACTGGTTTGCCTAATTAAAAAATCACACGCACTCTACCCTAAACCCTAAATCCTAAACCCTAAACTCCACCTTGGGCCTAAACCTAAAGCATAAACCATGGCCCATCCATAACCCTAAACCTGACCCTAAACCCTAAACTTAAACCCTAAATCCTCCATAAACCCAAAGCTAACACCCTAAACCCTAAACCTAAAGCCTAAACACAAACCCTACTTTAAATCTTAACCCTAAAAGCTAAACCCTAAACACAGCCCTAAACCCTACCCAAAAAAAAAAACTTAAACCTAAATAAAATCTAAAAAAAATGAATAAAAAACATAAACCTAAATAAAATAAAATAATAAAATAAAAAAAAACCTAAACTAAAACCTAAACCTAAACCTAAAAATAAAATAAAATACAATCCAAAATACACTAAAATAAAATTTAAAAAAACTATACTAAACTGAAAATAAATAAAATAAAATAAAATAAAATAAAATAAAAGTGAATGTAAAATAAAACAAATTAAACATGAAATAAAATAAAATAAAACTAAATGAAAACCTAAACCTAAAAATTAAACCTAAAAATAAAAAAAAATGAAACTCTAAACTAAAAATAAAAACATAACCTAAAATATAAATAAAATAAAAAAAATAAACCTAAACCTTAACCTAAAATAAACTAAACTTAAACTTGAACAAAAACTAAATAAAATAAAATAAACTAAAAATAAACCTAAACCTAAACTAAAAAATAAAACCTAAAAATAAACCTAAAATAAAAACCTAAAACCTAAACCTAGAAAAATAAAATAAAAACCTAAAGTTAAACTTAAAAAAAAAATAAAACCTAAACCAAAAAAAAAAACTCAACTAAAAAATAAACCTAAACCTAAACCTAAACCCAAAAAAAACTAAAATAAATAAACCACAAATAAATAAACTAAACTAAATAAAAATAAATTTAAAAAAATAAAATAAACTAAATAAACCGAAACCCACTAGTTTACTTAATTTTAAAATATAAAAATAATAAAAATAAAAAAAAAAATGCTAAACGCTAAACCCTAAACCCTAAACTAACCCTAAACCATAAACCCGAAACCCTAAAAACCCTAAACCTTAAACCCTAAACCCTAAAGCCTAAACTAAAACCTCATTGTGAACCTTGACTGCAGGAACATCATTGTGAACAACGCTCAGTCTACATTTTGGCGGTGGAGGAGAAGGCGGAGGCGGCGGATATCGTAGTGGTGGGTGGGGAAGGGGATATGGTGGTGTTGGTGGATGTGAAGGTGGTGGTCAGAGCAGTGGTGGTTATGGTGGCAGGAGGAGCAATGAAGATTACAGCCGTGGTGGTGGCGAAGGGAGAGATCTGGGATACGATGGTGGATCCCACTACTTGAGAGGCCGGGTGGTTCTGATGCGAACTAGAGAAATTGAAGAACGACCAATCCAATCTACTACTTATGGAATTTTGTATTTATAGTAGAGATGATTCTAGTTATCTAGGGTTTATTATTTGCTCTATGCGTGCTCATTTTTTATCTATGTCATCACTTGTGTCTTAAAAAACTTGGTGTGTTATTTTGTTGATGAAATCAAAAGAAGAAATGTTGAATCTGAATTTGTTCTCTATTAATATAGAAAACCAAAAACACTAAACCCTAAACTAAAATTGGAACCCTAGACCTAAAACCTAAACCCTAAACCCATAAACCCTAAACCATCAACCCTAAAACCAAAACCATAAACCTTAAACCCTAAATTTTTAACCCTAAACCATAAACTCTAAACCCTAAACCCTAACTAACCTTAAACCCTAAAACCCTAAAAGCTAAAACGTAAACCTAAACTAAATAAATTCTAAAAATAAAATAAATAAAAAACCTAAACAAAAATAAAATAAAATAAAAACCTAAACTAAAACCTAAACCTAAACCTAGACCTAAACCTATACCTAAAATGAAAATAAAAGAAAAAGTAAAAACTAAACTAAAATATATTGCATAAAAACCTAAACTAAATTAAAAAATACCTAAAAATAAACCTAAAATAAAAACCTAAAACCTTAACCTAAAAAAAATAAAAATAATAAAAACCAAAACCTAAAAATAAAAAATAAAACCTAAACATAAAATAAAATAAAATAAAACTAAACTAAAATAAACCTAATCCTAAACCAAGAAAATAAACTAAAATAAATAACCTAAATGAAAATAAATAAACATAAATAAAAAGAAAAAATAAAATAAACTAAAATAAAAAAATGATAAATCAAATAAACTAAATAAACCTAAACCTACATGTTTTCTTAATTAAAAAAAATTCCTAACCCTAAATCCTAAATCCTAAAACTAAACCTAAACCCTAAACCCTGAACCCTAAACCTACAACTCTAAGCCCTAAACCCTAAACCTTAAAACCATAAACCCTAAACCCTAAATCTTAACCCCTAAAACCCTAAAAACCTAAACCTTAAACCCTAAAACCTACAACCCTAAAACCCTAAACCTTAAACCTTAAACCCTAAGTCATAAAAATATAAAAATTTAAACCTAAACTAAATAACATATAAAAATAAAATAAATCATAAAAACCTAAACACAAATAAAATATAATAAAATAAAATAAAATAAAAACCTAAACTAAAATCTAAGCCTAAACCTAATCCTAAACCTAAACATAAAAATAAAGTAAAATAAAAAATAAACTAAAATATAATAAATAAAAATCTAAACTAAACTAAAAAAACCTAATTAAATAAAAACTAAACGTAAAATAAAAATAAAATAAACCCAAAATAAAATAACATAAAAACTAAATAAAATCCTAAACCTAAAAAATAAACCTAAAATAAATAGAAAACAAAACATAAACCCTAAACTAAAAAAAACTAAACATAAAATAAATAAAATAAAATAATTATAAACCTAAACTAAAATAAATAAAGCCTAAACCTAAACCAAAAATAAACTAAACCTAAACCCTATACTAAATATAATAAAATAAACTAAAAATAAACCCAAACCTAAACTAAAAAATAAAACTTAATAATAAAACTAAAATAAAAACCTAAAATCTAAACCTAAAAAAATAAAATAAAAATATAAACCTAAACCTAAAATAAAAAATAAAAACTAAACCTAAAAAATAAAATAATAATAAAACTAAACTAAAAAATAAGCATAAAGCTAAACCTAAACTTTTAAAACTAAACTAAAATAAAAAATCTAAACTAAAATAAATAAACTAAACTAAATAAAAATAAAAAATAAACCTAAGTAAAAATAAAAAATCTTATAAACTAAATAAAGGAAAAATAAATTAAATAAATGAAAACCTATTGGTTTGCTTAATTTTTTTAAAAAAAACCCTAAACCCTAAAAAACCTTAAACCTTAACCCCTAAACCCTAAAACCTAAACCCTAACCCGTATCCTAAACCTTAAACCCTAAAACCCCTAAAGCTAAAGCATAAACACTGAACCCTAAACCTTAAACCCTAAACCTTAAACCTTAAAGACTAAACCCTAAACCCTAAACCATAAACACAAAACCAAAAAAAAAACCTAAACCTAAAAAAAAACTTAAAAAAATCATAAATAAAAAAACATAAACCTAATTAAAATAATAAAATAAAATAAAATAAAAACCTAAACTAAAACCTAAACCTAAACCTAAAAATAAAATAAAATAAGAAATATAAAACACCAAAATTAAATAAATAAAAACCTAAACTAAACTAAAAATTATGATAAACCTAAATAAAACAAAAACTAAATGTAAAATAAAAATAAAATAAACTTGAAATAAAATAAAATCAAAACTAAATATAAACATAAACCTAAAAAATAAACCTAAAAATAATAAAAAAATAAAACCCAAATCCTAAACTAAAGTAAAAGCTTAACCTAAAATAAAATTAAAATTAAAAAATAAACTTAATCCTAAACCTAAACTAAAATAAACTATACTAAAATAAATAAAACATAAAATAAACTAAACTTAAACCTAAACCTAAACAAAATAAAATAAAATAAACTAAAAATAAAACTAAACCTAAACAAAAAATAAAACTTAAAAATAAACTTAAAATAAAATCCTAAAACCTTAACCCAAAAAATAAAATAAAAACCTAAAGCTAAACCTAAAAATAAAATAAATAAAACCTAAACTTAAAAATAAAATAAAAATAAAACTCAACTAAAAAATAAACGTAAACACAAACCTAAACCTAAAAAATAAACTAACATAAATAAATCTTAAATAAATAAACTATATTAAATAAAAATAACAATAAACTAAAATTACTAAAACATAAACTAAATAAACTAAATAAACCTAAACCTACCAGTTTACTAATTTTAAAAAAAAAATAAAAAAAATACTAATAAGAACAAATAAAAAAACCCTAAACCTTAAACACCAAACACTAAACCCTAAACCCTAAACCTTAAAACCCTAAAACCTAAATCCTAAACCCTAAACCTTAATCCTTAAAACACTAACCCTTAAGCCATAAACTCTAAACCCTAAAGCCTAAAACCAAAAACCCTAAACCATAAACCCCAAACCCTAAACCTTAAACCCTAAACCCTAAAAACCTAAAAACCTAAACCTAAACTAATTAAAATTTTAAAATAAAATAAATAAAAAAACCAAAATCTAAATAAAATAAAAAATAAATTAAAAAAACTTAAACTAAAACCATAACCTAAACCCAAACCTAAACCTAAACCTAAACATAAAAATAAAACAAAATCAAAAATAAAAACTATACTAAAATAAAACAAAAAAAATCTAAACTAAAATAAAAAAAATCTAAAAGTAAAAAACCTAAATAAAATAAAAACTAAATGTAAAATTAAAATAAAATAAACCAAAAATAAAATCAAATAAAAACTAAACAAAACCTAAACCTAAAAAATAAACCTAAAAATAAAACCTAAAAATAAATAGAAAATAAAATCTAAAACCTAAACTAAAAAAAAAACCTAAAGCTAAAATAAATAAAATAAAATAAACCTAAACCTAAACTATAATAAACTAAGCTAAAATAAATAAAACATAAAACTAAACCTAAAATAAACTAAATGTAAGCCTTAAACTAAACAAAATAAAATAAAAATAAAAATAAACCTAAACCTAAACTAAAAAAATAAAACCTAAAAATAAACCTAAAATAAAAACCTAAAACCTAAACCTAAAGAATAAAATAAAAACCTAAACCTAAACCTAAAAATAAAAATAAAAATAAATAAAACCTTAACCAATAATTAAAATTAAAATAAAACAAAACAAAAAAATAATCATAAACCTAAACCTAAACCTAAAAAATAAATTAAATAAAATACATAAACTAAAATAAATAATCCTAAAATAAATAAACTAAACTAAATAAAAATAAAAAATAAAAAATAAAATAAACTAAAATAAATAAAAGATAAACTATATAAACTAAATAAACCTAAACCTACTAGTTTACATAATTTAAAAAAAACCCCGTAAACCCTAAATCCTAAACCCTAAACCCTAAACCCTAAATCCAAAAACCTAAACCCTAAACTAAAACCCCTAAAAAACCTAAAAACCTAAACCCTAAACCTAAATCTAAACCCTAAACCTAAACCCTAAACCCTAAAAATAAATAAAATAAACCTAAACCCCAAAATCTAAACCCTAAACATAAACCTAAACCCTAAACCTAACCCTAAACACCAAACCCTAAACCTAAATAAAAAAACTAAATAAATAAATAAAAATAAACCATAAAACCTAAACAAACCATAAGAATCTAACTAAATCTAACATCACCAAATCTAGATCTATGGAGGTGAACTAGTTATAAAATGGTGGAGGGGTATCTGAGGTGAATAAAATGGTAAAATTATAATAAAGCTAAAGATTAAAACGTGGTGGCTAAAGATCTATAATGGTGGATCCTAAACTAAAACTAGAGAAATTGAAGAATGGCCAATGATCTTCTACTAACTATAAAGAGATAATTCTAGTTATCTAATGCTCTATGCCTATTTTTATCTATGTCACACATAAAACCTGGTGTTAAAAATTGAAAAGAAGAAATGTTGAATTTAAATTTATTCTCTAAAAAATAAAACCCTAAACCTAAACTAAAACTTAGAAATAAAATAAAAAAATAAACCTAAAAAAAAAAACTAAACTAAAAAATAAACCTAAACATAAACCTAGAAAATAAACTAAAATAAAAACCTAAACTAAAATAAATAAACCTCAAATAATTAAACTAAACTAACTAATAATAAAAATAAACCTAAAAAATAAAAAATAAAAAATAAATCTAAAACAAATAAAATAAACAAAATAAACTTAAACCTAAAAGTTTACTTAATTAAAAAATAACCCTAACCCTAAACCCTAAACCTCAACTAACAAACCTATAACCCAAAATAAACCCTAAACCTTAAAAAAACCTAAACCCTAAACCCTAAACCTAAACCCCAAACCCTAAACCTAAACCCTAAACCCCAAACCCTAAACCTTAAACCTTATACAATAAAAACCTAAAAACCTAAACTAAATAAAACCTAAAAAATAAAATAAATCCTATAAACCTAAACCTAAATAAAATAAATAAAATAAAAAACCTAAACTAAAATCTAAACCTAAACCTAAACCTAAACCTAAATGTAATATTATAAAAAAATAAAAAAAATTAAAATAAAATAAAATAAAATAAAAACCTAAACTTAACTAGAAAATAAAATAAACATTAAAATAAAAAACCTAAATAAAAAAATAAACGTAAAATAAAAATAAAATTAACTTAAAATAAAATAAAATAAAAACTAAATGAAAACTTAAACCTAAAAAATAAAAATAAAACATATACCTAAAAAATAAAATAAAATAAGAACTAAACTAAAAAATAAACATAAATCTAAACCTAAACTTAAAAAAATAAACTAAAATAAAAAACCAAAACTAAAATAAATAAACATAAAATAAATAAACTAAAGTAAATAAAAATAAAAAAAATTAAACTAAATAAATAAAAATGTATAAAAATAAAAAACCTACTAAAATTAAAAAAAAAATTAAACCTAAACCTAAATTAAAACTAAAAACCCTAAACCACCCTAAACCTAAACCTAACAAAAACCTAAACTCCTAAACTAAATTTAAACTAAAACTAAAAACCTAAACCTAAACCTAACTAACCTAAACCTAAACCCTAAACCTAAACTAAACCCTAAACCTAAACCTAAACCTAAACCCTAAACTAAACTAAAACCTTAAACCCTAAACTAAACCCAAAACACTAAACCTAAACCTAAAATCCTAAAAAACTAAACAAAACTAAATAAACCTAAAAAATAAAATAAATAAGAAAACCTAAACCTAAATTAATAATAAAATAAAATAATACATAAAATAAAACCTATACCTAAATCTAAATGTAAAAATAAAAAAATAAAAAAAATTAAAATAAACAAAATAAAATAAGCCTAAACCTAAACTATAATAAACTAAACCAAAATAAATAAACCAAAATCTAAACCCTAAACTAAATAAAATAAAATAAACTAAAAGTAAACGTAAACCTAAACTAAAAAATAAATCCTAAAAATAAACTTAAAATAAAAACCTAAAACCTAAACCTAAAAAAATAAAATAAAAACCTAACCCTATTCCTAAAAATAAAAAATAAAACCTGAACAAAAAAATATTTAAAATAAAAATAAAATAAAAAATAAGCATAAACACCTAAACCTAAAAAATAAATAAAAATAAAAAAACCTAAACTAAAATAAATAAATTAAACTAAATAAAAATAAAAAATAAACCTAAATAAAATTTAAAAAATCTAATAAAATAAAATTAATAAAAAATAAACTAAATAAACCTAAACCTACCGGTTCACTTAATTTTTTTAAAACCTAAACCTAAACCCTAAACCCTAAATCTAAACTCTAAACACTAAACTTAAACCCTAAACTAACTAAATTTAAACTAAAACCTAAACCTAAACCTTAAATGCTAAACCCTAAAACCTAAACCCTAAACCCTAAACTCTAAACCATAAACCCTAAACCCTAACCCTAACCCCAAACCTAATCCTAAACCCTAAACCCTAAAATCCTAAACTAAACCTAAACTACCTAAACCCTAAACCATAAAACCCTAAATAAGAAAAGCAAACCTTAAACCCTAAATAAACTAAACCTCTAAACCCTAACTAAACCCTAAAACCCTAAACCCTAAACCTAAACACTAAATCCTAAACCCTAAACCATAAACCCTAACACTAAACCCTAAACCCTAAAACCCTAAACCTAAAAACCCTAAACACTAAACCCTAAACTCCAAACCCTAAATGCTAAAAACCTAAAAACCTAAATCTAAGCAAAATAAAACCTAAAAATAAAATAAATAAAAAAACATAAACCTAAAGAAAATAAAATAAAAAATTAAATCAAAACATAAACTAAAACCTAAACCTAAATAAAAAAATATAATAAAAAAACTAAAATAAAATAAATTAAAACCTAAATTAAGATAAAAAATAAAATAAATCTAAAAATAAAAAACCTAAATAAAATAAAAGCAAAACATAAAATAAAAATAAAATAGATCTAAAATAAAATAAAATAAAAACTAAATAAATACCTAAACCAAAAAAAATAAACCTAAAACTAAAACCTAAAAATAAATAAAAATAAACCTAAACCTAAATCTAAAACCTAAACCTAAAATAATAAAATAAAATAAACCTAAACCTAAACTAAAATAAATAAACCTAAACCCTAAACTAAATAATATAAAATAAACTAAATAAACTTAAACCTAAACTAAAATTAAACCTAAAATAAACCTAACATAAAAAAACCTAAAACCTAAACTAAAAAAAATAAAATAAAAAAACTTAAACCTAAAAATAAAAAATAAATAAATCCTAAAAAAAAATAAAAAAATAAAACTAAACTAAAAAAATAAGCATAAACCTAAACTACCTAAAAAAATAATAAAATAAAACCTAAACTAAAATAAATAAACTAAACTAAATAAAATAAAAATAAACTTAAATATAAATAATAAAATAAATAAAATAAAATAAACTAAATAAACCTAAACCTACCTATTTACTTAATTTTAAAATAAACCTAAAACTAACCTAAACCTAAACCCTAATCTTAAATCATAAACCTAAACCCTAAAAAAACTCTAAACCCTAAAACCCTAAACTAACCTAAACATTAAACCTAAACATTAAACCATAAACACTAAACTCTAAACCCAAAACCCTAACCCCTAAACTCTAAACCATAAACTCAAAACCCTAAACCCTAAACCTAAATTAACCTAAACCCTAAACCTAAACCTAAAACCATAAAGCATAAACTAAACCCTAAATCCTAAACCTAAACCCTAAACTAACCATAAACCCTAAAACTATAAACCCTAAAAAACAAAAAAACCTAAACCCTAAAAAAAACCTAAAACCTAAACCTAAACTAAATAAAACCTAAAATAAAAAAAATAAAAAAAACCTAAACCTAAATAAATTAAAACAAATCTAATGAAATAAAAGCCAAAACTAAAACCTAAACCAACACTTAAATATAAAATTAAACAAAAAATTAAAATAAACTAAAATAAAATAAATAAAAACCTAAACTAAACTAAAAAATAAAATAAACCTAAGAATAAAAAACCTATATAAAATAAAAACTAAAAATAAAATAAACTTAAAATAAAATAAAATTTAAACTAAATAAAACTTAAACCTAAAAAATAAACCTAAAAAAATTAAAATAAAAAAAAAATAAAACCTAAACCCTAAACTAAAAAAAATAAAACCTAAACCTAAACCTAAATTAAACATAAATTAAATAAAATAAAATAAGCTAAAAATAAACCTAAACTTAAAATAAAAAATAAAACCTAAAAATAAACCTAAAATAAAAAAACCTAAAACTAAAAAATAAAATAAAACTTAAACCTAAACCTAAAAAATAAAAAATAAAAAACCTAAACTTTAAAAAAATTAAATAAAAAATAACTAACTAAAAATAAACCTAAACCTAAAAAATAAACTAAGATAAAATAAGCTAAAAAAAAATAAACTAAACTAATAAATAAAACCTAAATTAAATAAAATAAAATAAATCTAAAAAATAAAAAAACCTAAATAAAATAAAAGCAAAAACATAAAATAAAAATAAAATAGATCTAAAATAAAATAAAATAAAACTAAATAAATACCTAAACCAAAAAAAAAATAAACCTAAAACTAAAACCTAAAATAAATAAAAAACCTAAACCTAAATCTAAAACCTAAAATAAATAAAATAAAATAAACCTAAACCTAAACTAAAATAAATAAAACCTAAACCCTAAACTAAATAATATAAAATAAACTAAATAAACTAAACCTAAACTAAAAAAATAAAACCTAAAAATAAACCTAACATAAAACATAAAACCTAAAGCTAAAAAAAATAAAATAAAAAACTTAAACCTAAAAATAAAAAATAAAACCAAATCCTTAAAAATAAACTAAAAAATAAAACTAAACTAAAAAATAAGCATAAATCTAAATTGATACCTAAAAAATAAGGTAAAATAAAAAACCTAAACTAAAATAAATAAACTAAACTAAATGAAAATAAAAAATAAACTTAAATATAAATAATAAAAATAAAATAAAATAAAATAAACTAAATAAACCTAAACCTACCATTTACTTAATTTTTTTAAAAAACTCTAAACCCTAAAACTAACCTAAAGCCTAAACCCTAATCTTAAATCATAAACCCTAAACCCTAAATCAAAACCCTAAACCCTAAACCCTAAACTAACTAAACCCTAAACTAAACTAAACCTAAACTAAATAAAACCCTAAACCCTAAACTATAAACTCTAAAATAAACCTAAAACCCTAAACTAAACAAAAAACCTAAACCTAAACTCAAATAAAAAAACCCTAACCTAAACCCTAAACCTAAAAAACCCCTAAACTATAAACCTAAAAAAAAAACCTAAAAAACCTAAACCTAAATAAATAAATCTAAAAAAACCCAAACTAAAACCTAAAACCAAAAAAATAAATAAAAAAATTAAAATAAACTAAAATAAAATAAATAAAACCTAAACTAAACTAAAAAAAAATAAAATAAACCTAAGAATAAAACCTATATAAAATAAAACTAAAATAAAATAAACTTAAAATAAAATAAAATTTAAACTAAATAAAACTTAAACCTAAAAAATAAACCTAAAAAATTAAAATAAAAAAAATAAAACCTAAACCTAAACTAAAAAAATAAAACCTAAACCTAAACCTAAATTAAACATAAATTAAATAAAATAAAAGCTAAAAAATAAACCTAAACTTAAAATAAAAATAAACCTAAAAAATAAACCTAAAATAAAAAACCTAAAACCTAAAAAAAAAAAATAAAATAAAACCTAAACCTAAACCTAAAAATAAAAATAAAACCTAAACTTTAAAAATTAAATAAAAATAAGCTCAACTAAAAAATAAACCTAAACCTAAAAAATAAACTAAGATAAAAAACCTAAACTAAAAAATAAACTAAACTAAATAAAAATAAAAAATAAACCTAAATAAAAATACAAAATAAAATAAACTCAAATAAATAAAAAATAAACTTAATAAACTAAATAAACTTAAACCTACCAATTTACTTAATTTAAAAAAAAATCCTAAACCCTAAACCCTAAACCTTCAAACTAAACCTAAACCATAAACCTTAAACCCTAAACCCTAAAACCCTCAACTCTAAACCATAAACCCTAAACCCTAAAGCCTAAATTCTATACCTAAACCATAAACCCCTAAACTCTAAAACCTTAAACTTAAACTCTAAACCCTAAACCCTAAACCTAAACCCAAAACCCTAAACTTTAAACCCCAAAACCTACAACCCTAAGCCCAAAACCCCAAACACTAAACCCTAAACTAACCCTAAGAATGGGCAGAAGCTTGATGGTAGGAACATCATCGTTAACTAAGCTCAGTCTAGATCTAGCGGTGGAGGCGAAGGACAAGGCGGCGGCTATCGTAGTGGTGGTGGGGGATCTAGAGGTGCTAGGTGATATGGAGATTATAGCCATGGTGGTGGTGGAGGGAGACATCGAGGATATGATGGTGGATCCCGCTACTTGAGAGGCGGGGGTTCTTCTGATGAGAACTAGAGAAACTGAAGAACAGCTGATCTAACCTGCTGCTTATAAAACTGTCTTTATAGTAGATATGATTTTACTTATCTAGGGTTTTTGATTTTCTCTATGGGTGCTCATTTTTTATCTATGTCTTTCCTTGTGTCTTATAAAACTTGGGCTACTACTTGGTTGATGAAATCAAAAAGAAAAAATGTTGAATTTGAATTTGTTCTCTATTAAAAATTAAAAAAAATCTTAAACCCTAAATCATAAACTAAAACTTAAAACTTATACCTAAAACATAAACCCTAAACACTAAACCCTAAACCCTAGAAACCCTAAAACCTAAACCATAAACCCTAAACCTAAACCCTAAACTCCAAACCCTAAACCTAAACCCTAAACCTTAACCTAAAACCTAAAACCCTAAACCTAATCTAAACCTAAACAACCCTAAAAAAAACCTAAACCTTAAATCCCAAACTCTAAATTATAAACCCTAAACTAACCTTAAAACCTAAACCCTAAACTAACCCTAAACCCGACTAAATATGTCATTAGGAGTAGATCTGAAGAATGACCTAATCCTAACATAGTTATGGTAGCTAAAGAAATTATCTTCAAGAGACTTTCCCTTGACTATTAGAGATTTGAATTCCCTAAACCCAACCCTAAATCATATTATATTACGATATATTATAGTATAATGTAGCATCATGTAGCATGTAGTGATGTGTTTTGGATATTATAAGATGTTTTGAAATGTTTTAGTATAATGTGGTATTGTGCCCTATAGTCTATATTATTATAAATCACAAAAATATTGATTTAATAAATAAGATGATGAAATTTGTTAAATTTGAAGTGGGAATTAGGTTGTAGTACCAAAGGTGTGCTATGCCACTTATAGTTTTAAAAGTAATATTTTATTTTAAAAATTAGTATTATATATTGTAACATTATATTGCATCATATATCATAATATATTGTTCTACACATTTTAAATTCTTTTAGTATTTTACAATCATGTAGTTAAGCCTACACTAGCATTATTTATAAAAATGTTGATTTATACTTTAAAATGGTAGAATTTTTCCAAATTCATAATTGGTAGATCATGGCATCATAATATATTGTTTCAATTTAAAATATGTAAGTGATACGAATAAAATATATAGTTTTTTTATTCTTTAGACTTATTTTATGATATATTATCAAAAGCAATCCCTTGTGATGTGATATGAAATATAATATAATATAATATGTTATAGTGTATTATAATATAGAATGCCATAACATAGTGTTGCATCATGCATTATAGTATACAATTGTGTATTACTACTTGTTGTTTAGCATATTTTAATTTGTTATAGTATGATGTAGTAGAGTTTGTACTAGTATAATTCATAAAAATATTGATTTATAGGCTGAGATGATGGGATTTGGCCAAATTTAAGGCAAGATTTAGGGAACATCATTAGGGATGTGCTATGGTGTGTCATTTAACCAAAATAAATGTTCATTTTTCAACCAAATTTTATAATTTTTTTTCTTAAAGTGATTCATTTTAAGGTGTAAGGTAAGATAATATATTATATGAAAGAATATTAAAATATAATGTACATAAAAATATAACTTCGCATATATATGAATGTGGTGGTGTGTTACTAAATATTATTGTACATTTTAGTATGTTTTACTTTTGTTATAGTACATTGGTTCGAAACTCACAAAAATGTTAATTTGAAGGTTGAGATTGAAGAATTTGGCCAAATTCATGGCACACACCAAGCTGCATCACAAAAATTATGCTATTTTGTACCATTTCTAATAAAGAAATAACAATTTTACATCGAAAATGAACATTGTTCATATTTTTAGAAAATTTTGTTATTTTTTTTCTAAGTGATTCTAATGAGGTGTAATGTTAGAAAATATATTATATTATTACACATTATAATATAACATCATATATTATAATATAATATAGTGTGTTAATTCACACTATAATATGTTTAGCATGATATTGTATAGTTAGTTTGAGCTTGCACCATCTCAAATCATTAAATTTTGATTACAATATTAAGATGATGTAATTTGAAAAAATGCATTGTTAGGAAAGATTTTATGAGAGTTCCAGGTCATGGACATGGAGGGAGATCCGCTAGGGGATCATACATGCATTGGACATGACATGTGAGGGGTCTTTGTCGAGGACTTATAAGAAAAAAATATGTTGGGGATAAGGTTTGAATTTGATTTGATTATATGATTTATGGAAAGAAGATCCGTTGGGGATAAGAATCTATAATCCATTGAGGATTAAGATTGAATCGACTTTAATTTGTTTTATATTAATTGATGTGGAGGCATATCTACTAGAAATATGGCTCGAAGTCACTGGGATTATATAAACCTTCCACTAAGAAAGTAAGTTCGAGCTATCCACTGAGGATTGGGATTTGAGTTTGATTTCATAGATTTATTTGGGGATGTATCCGCTGGGGATAAGAGTTTGGTTGGATTTCTTTGATTTAGACTCTACTGGGAGAGTTGGTTTAATTTGGTTCCACTAGGGAGGTTGGTTTTGAATTTGATTTGTTTGCTTGACTTGTTTATATATGATTTGGGGCTCCACTAGAGAGATGGGTTTGATTTAACTCCACTGAGAAAAATCAAATTGGGTTTATTTTAATCTGAGTTAATGTATGGACCCTATTGATGTGTGATGGACCCACTAAGAAGGGGCTATATTAGCCTTGACCTACCTTAAGTTTACAAATCCAAAGGGATAGTCTACTGGCTGTGGGGTAGAGCTAGCCAACCTAAGGGGTTGCTTTTCGGTGTGCAATGGATGTGCTAGGAAGAAAGTGTAGCAAGCTTACATCTTTCAAAGCAAGGAATAACTGCTGGGGTGACCTGTTGGATGCATAATAAATCGAACCTAACCTATAGCGACTACTGAGTGAATGTCACTGGGGACTTATGTCAACTCAAAAGTAGTCAGGATTAATTTTATCTTAATTTCATGTGATTTGATATTATTTGTTTGGTTTAGTTTGATTTTAAATTGAGGGCATATCCGCTGGGGAAGTGAGCTCAATCAAAATTAATAGATATAATTTATGGACCATGTTTGTGTGCGATAAACTCATAGAGAAGGGGCTCTATTAGACTTGTCCTATCTCAAATTTACAAATTCAAAGAGATAGTATATTGGTTGTGGGGTAGAGCTAACCAACCTAAGGGGTTTCCTTTCGGTGTGCAATGGTCGTGCTAGGAAAAATGCATAGCAGACTTACATCTTCAAAAGCAGGGAACAATCGCTCGGGTGACCTTCTGGAAGCACAATAAATCAAACAAACTTAGGGGTGACTACTGAGTAAATGTCGTTGGGGACTTATATCAACTCAAGAGTAGTCAAAAGATTCTTATAGGGAGTTTTACTGACACTGCCCTAAAGATAGGATACCTGCATGGGAAAAGGTACCACTAGGGGTGTCCTCCTAATCCACAAGTGAATATATATTATATTTATATGTGAGTGGGCCCTGTTCATGTGTGAGGGACCACACTGAGAAGGGGCTATGTCAGCCTTTACCTATCTCAAATTTAGTGGACCAAGAGAGAATCTACAAATCCATAGGATGGATTCTCCAACCACATGGGTGGTTACTAGGAAAGGGGAACTGTTCAATCTAGTAGTAACCTGGGTAGTGTCTAAATGGGGTCGCAAAGGATGTGATCCAAATATAATACCCACAGGGAAGATGGTGCTAGGAGCCTTATCCTGAGCTATGGAAAAGAAAGCCTATAGGTGTACGGTGGCCAACTCAAGGAGATAGCATAGCAAACTTACATCTACCATGAGTGGTGTATCTAAAGGTGCAAAAACCAACCAACCTATAGTGTATCCATCAGCAAAGTGAGAACTAACCAACCTAAGGTGCCCGCTGTGCAATGAAAAAAAAGAAAGCATGTAGGCTTATAACTTTCTAAGCAGAACTTATCATCGGGATAGTATATCGTCGGTGGGTCAGATGCTATCTGACCTAAAGTGACTACTAAGTGGGGAGCCTCGAGGAAGGACTAGACCCAGACTTGAAGCAGTCAAGAGGGAAGGTGCCACTAGGGTACTTATCCTAAACCTCAAATATACTCAACCCAGTAAGTGCACGAAGGCTAATCCAAGAAGAAAGTGTAGCAGACTCACATTCTCTTGAACGAAGCCAACATGAGGTAGCTTACCAGCCATGTAGTAAAGCCTACCGAACTAATAATGTGCTCATCATTATGCAGTGGCCAGGTAAGGAAGGAAAGTGTAGCAGACTTACATCCTCCAAAGCAAGAAGACCACTAGGGTGACACACTAGTAGGGTAGCACGTCAGCCCGACCTAGAGTAGCTACTAAATGAGTACTGCTGGGGGAGTTATCTCAACTCAGAGTAGCCTAAGATAAAATATATGTGTTTGTTTTATATGTTTGTGTCTAGTTTATATTTGTGTTGTGTCGATGAAGGATAGGACGTAACTCGAGTTCCTTACACCTTCCCTAAACACATCATGGCAGATTCACAAACAAAAATACCTTCAACATGGAAGAGATTGAATTCAAAATGGAATTTTCATTGATGATGATTATTTTCAAACATGATTTATAATATTTCATTAAGTAGAGCTCATTGATTAAAAGAATTGGGCCTCCCTTATGGTGTACTTGTGGTAGTGATGGAGCTTGGGCTTTGTCGACTTCATTTTAGAATGAGCTCTCAACCCCTCCATCTTAGACATAGATTCCTCTTAGACTTTAAGGGTTCCTTAGTCTTAAGACACATCTAGATTAGGTGGACACTCAACCTAGAGACTTAGAAGAGTTAGCCATGGAATGGTCATGCCTTAGGGGTGTTAGGAAAACTAGCCTACCCTTAGCTTGAACCATTCCTCACCTTCCTTCCTTCAAGTCAAACTCCAAATCAATCTTATTTGATTTTCTCCAAACTCAAATCAACTCAATGTGATTGAAATTCATAATTGAAATCCATGATTGAAACTCATGAATGAATTTCCTAAATCCAAAAATTTCTTAAGTCCTTAAATTTGCTTTTAAGGACTTAACCTAAATTATGATCAAACCAATTCAAACTAATAAGATTTTCTCATAATTCATTTATATTCACATATATATGTGAAATATAGATTCAAACCAATCAAATTAAACTCAAAACTCAAAATCAATTCATGAAATTTTTCTAAGTCCTTTAAGTTCTCCCTTAAGGACTTAACCTAATTCATGATCAAATCAATTCAAATTCATGATATTCTTTCAAAACTCATTTATATTCTCATTTATATTCACATAGATAAATGAAATATAAATATAAATAAATCAAACCCAATTCAAAAATTCAATCTTCAAACTCCAAAAATTTCTTAAGTCCTTTAAAATTCCATTTGATGGACTTAGTCTAAATCATGAACAAACCACTTCAAATCCATGAAATTTTCTCTTAATTCATTTATATTCTCATTTATATTCACATATATAAATGAATTATAAATTCAAACAATCAAAACTAATTCCAAAAATCAAACTCAAATCTATTCAAAATCTAACTTAAGCCTTTCAAGTCAAAATCTTGAACTTAGCCAAATCAATTTCAAATTAAGCCAAACTCTTGATTTTCCTTCATGATTCAATCAACCCTACAATAATGAATCCAAATATAAATGCAGACTTCAATCAGCAAATAAAAATATAATTCAAAAATAAAACCCTAAATCCTTTCATATTCTTCCTTTGAATATGAAATTATCAAATCGATCCAAGCCCATTTGACTTCTAACCACTTGTAAATGGATTTATATTTCAATCATAAGTCAATATGCAAGTTTATTCAAGCTCAAATCAAGCTTTGACCAAGCCATTTGACCCACATATGCTCACTTGACCCAAAGTGAACTAAAGTACCCTTATGAGCCAAATTCTAATCCTAACCAAATTGGATTGAATCAAACTCACTTACACCTCTCATCATGATCAACAATCATCATGGGATGATTAATCAATCAAATTGGGTCAAACTAAGTCAAACCTAAGGGTTGACCAAGTCAACACTTAGCCCAAAATGAAACCTAACATAGCCAAATTCCATCATAGGCCAAATTGATTCAAACCAATGGGTCAAGTTCATTCCAAATCACTTGTTGAACTTGACCAAAGCCTCAATTGGCCAACTAGACCTAACCTAGCCCAATTGACCTTAGACCCAACTTGACCTAAAGGGGTCATGTTGAGCCAAATTTAAACTTAATCAAAATTGATTGGAAACAAAGATACCAATCCACTCCATATGACTAACAAAACCTAAACCTACCCATGACCTAGCAAATAGGGTCAAATAGGTCAACTTGACCAATTTGACCTAAATGAAGTCATATGAGCCAAATTCAAAACTAATCCAAATTGAACCAAACCAAAGCCACCAAAACATTTCAAATGGTCGTATGAACTTGACCCAACCCTTAGTTTGACCTAATTTGACCAATTGGTCAACTTGACTCAAGTTGACCCATTTTGACCTAAATGGGTCAACATGAGCCAAACCTTATCAAATGAATTCCAAATCTTATGAAACTTGGCCAAACCTAGTTTCTCCATATACCCACATATCCAAATTGAAAATTAGCCAAATGACCATTCTACCCCTAGGCCATAGAACAAATTATGGACTAATCTATGGGTAATTTGGTCATACCCTCTTCATATCAACTTGATGCCTTCCTAATAGCTCAAGTGGACCCAATGAAGAGTAGTGCACCCAACCCAATGGGTTTGGGTCAGCCCAAATGGACCCAAGGCCAAACCCTACCCCCTTGCTCATTTTGGCCAATTCAAAATCCTCCTTCCACTCAATTTGATGCACATGAGAGGTTAGTAATCCACTCAAGACCTCAAACCAACCATGTGCCAACTCTAAATAGATCAAATAACCCTTCCAATGTGGTCAATTGGATCAAAATAGTAAGGGAGGTGTCACCATCTGAAGCCAAGTGAGTGTTGGGGAAAGACAGAGAGCCATCCTAAGCTTCCTAAGAGGGATTTGAAAAGTGTATTTTCAATTTTCTTCTTTGGAAAATAGGGAGTTCCTTTGAATCTTCAACTTCCTCTATACTCAAATCCATTCCAATTCTCTTGCACACTCCTCAAAGGATCAATTTGAGTGCACCCAAGCTCTTATTTGACTTCCCAAGGCAAGGAGAGGTGGAATTGGATCAAAGCTGCAAGCAAGGTGAAATGGTGTTGGTCCATAGGGAGATCCACTAAACCCCAAGGGTTAATACTTTCAACAAGGATTCATCTCCACTAAACAAAGCTACATCATTGAGCTCAAGTGCTGGTGATCACCTCCAATGAGGTTTGGAATTTTCTGACCCCTTAGCTTAGGGGGTGTTGGTCTTTTGTGAAAGTAATTTTTATTTCATCAGAAATCCAACATTGGATAGGCTTCTCATTAGCTTTAGATGGTGTGGGTAATGTTTCATTCCAATCTGAGCTCAATCGAGCTCAATCTTCCAGATCATGGACGGTCTCTATTGAGCTTAAGGGAAGAACTCGGGTGATCCTGGCCATGATTAATTCTATGTTCTAGAAATGAATTATCCCTTTTAAAACCATAGGATGATCCCTGGATGTTCAATCCTTGATCGAATGGTAGGGATCAAAGCGCGCCCCGCCACAGCACTACCACCCTGATTTGATGTTTAAGTAAGCCCCTCACCATGCGACACATTGAAAGTGCACCACACGGTGTCGCCATGATGAGGGATTAGTTAGGGATTTAATTAATTTTAATTAATCTCCTAATCTTCAAAAAATTCATATCTCTCAATAAAATTCATAAAAATATGAGGTAAAATTCTATGGAAAGATAATTCAATAGTTTAAAATGATTTCAATGGATTTTGAATTATCCTTGTCTCTGATTTTGGTTTTAATGAAAATTTCATTTTGCTAATTACTTCTTAGTTAATCCTTTGATTAATCCCAAACTTCTTGGGTATGTTTTAGGGGATGTCCTCTACCTCGCCTAATTTTCTTGGGATTTATTTAAGGCTTAATTGGGGAATTACAAATATGTTTCTTAATTACCCTCCTTATGTAATTATGAATAATCAAGGTTTGGATTAGTGTTTTTAATCCATTATTAAGATTGATTAAGGTTAGATCTAGTGGATAGGAGATTTAGGGAATAATTTTGGGGCATTTCCCTTAAGACATTCCCTAAACCCCCTTTTCTTTCCTTAATCCTCTCTTAATTAAGGGTTAAATCATTAATTATCCCCTTAATTAATTTCTAAAAATTCTAAAACCTTCCAGAACTTAATTAATCTACTTTGGGTAGATGCTTAGGTGTTGAATAGCCTAAGTTCAATTGAAAATCAAAACCCAATTCATATGTATGAAGGGGTGTTTTGAAATTACTTGAGCTAAACCCCTTAGCTTAATTAACCATTAATCATGAGCCAAATTACATTAGGCCTTTTTCTTCCTAGGTGCATTGAAAGTTTAAACTCCTTGTGAGTTTTTATGTCATCTCATTGGCTCATAATTATTTGGTTAATTATACCAAG